>CAIGRF010276387.1:31866-56366 GCA_903798235.1 Fraxinus ornus
AATTTCACTCATCCCGACTCTATTATAAATTTTTTGGTATCTTTCTCCCCCTCATACGTTGGTGCTTCCTTTTGAAATTTTGTCAACCGTTCTCCGGCGAGTTTTCCATCGCCGGTGAACTGTCCCCCGGTTGAATCCCAAACTGACTTGACCGTCGAAGTGCTCGCGGCCGCTCCCAACCCTTCTGGGATAGGCCGCGGGTGACCACGTGTGCAGGGTGGAGATGACTAGAAGACATTCTTCTGGTGGCCACGTTGGAGCCGGTTTTTGAGGTCAACACTCCCTATTCAAAACTTTGTTTTTGCCAAATAATGGCCATCAAACAGGGGCTAAAACATAAAGACTATTTTTCTTCTAATAAAATAATACAGAACAGTTTGATATGCAATTAGAAGACTGGAAGAGTCAGTATTGAGTCCTTTCACAGTAGAATGTTTTACTTATTTCTTTGTTAAATTTGCGATACTAAGCCCCTGTTTGGTTTGGATGAAAATTAGATTTCTAGTAGATTTTTTGATAAAAGTAGATGAAATATGTGGCTGAAAAGTTGATAAAAATTGTTGGTCCTATTAAATGTGTGGTTGAAAATGAGTTTTAAGAAAAAGGGCTTAATCAGCAACTAACATCTATTTCACAAGGAAATAGTTTGCACTCCAGTAACCCAGCAACTGAAAAGATTTTCTTTTGTGTTGCCATGTTGATGTCTCCCAAAAGAACAAATGAAATTAATGATCAGATGGACACAGTAGAAATCCATTACTCATCGGAATTGACCTTACTATGTAGTATTTTCATTAAGATGTATTCAACACTTTGAATGCATCTCCCACAATACGGATCAGAGATAAGATCAATATAAGGTTCTGATGATGTTATACTGTTGATCAACATAATGCAAACGCTCGCTTATCCCTGTCACCTTATGCAAAATACTTGTTGGCAAGAGTGGAATCTTTAACCTTTCTTCTCAAATTTATTGCATATGTACTTGTTGATATAATGTGTAAAGTAGTCCAGATCCAATATATGATGAATTGGTTTCGTAATTATTACGTACTAATAAGAACTTAAATTGTCAGGTAAAGGCATGCCAAATATTTCAGAATAATTAATCACCTTCTCATCAAGCTCAATTCGGCTTTTCTCCTCCGCCAAACGATCTAACTCTTCCTCTGCTCTTTTAATGTTACCCAACGTGTTAGCAGTAGTAGCCTTCTCTTCCCTTAGAGAATGCCACCTTACCTGAAGATTTGATAGATCCTGATCCATGTTCCTCCATTCCTCATTCAAGTTCTTAATATCCTGATGTAAAGTATCCCTGTAGCCGGAAGAAATGAAAATGAACTCAAATCATCAAAGATGCTTCTATATATGACAGCAAAGTTCGTCTGTTATCTAATGAGATATTGCAAAGCAGATCCATATGATAAACAATTTTACATCATAAAATTCATAAAATAAAGTTGACCGTCTTCTATTACACCGACAAGGGGATGATAATCGTAATTTGGAGTAAACAGCAGGAACGAGTTTGCATACTTAGTAGTCTGCATTGTATTCAACTCTAATTGAATTTCCTCCAGGGATTTTACACCTTGCCCTCGGAAATCAAGCTTATATTCTAAATCATCAACTTGCTTCTGCAAAGCCTGTATTTCTTGGAAGAGTCTGTCTGCAGTTTCTACTGGTTGTATCAAGGCATCAGCTAAGTCCTTATCAGCCTTTATTTGAGCCAGAACACCAAGCACCTGCAAGCAAAGCAAATGATCCTAAGTGCCAGTAGCATGTCTGCCAGCAAATAGCAAGCTGATATGTTATCTAGTCAATAATAAGCATAAAAGAAATTAATATATATACATATACATACAACTAAGAGAAAACAAGTACTGAACTTCAGCTCAGGGAAGAATTCTTCAGTGAAATTAAATTGTTGATCCCCTAAATACCCTCATAATTTACTGCTCATTTTATCTTAGACCTTTGGCATTATATGGAAACATTCACCTGCCCTATTAGTCTCTCAACTACCTACCAACACAACTAAATAAGGAAAGGAAATATTCCAATTATCTAAACAGTAAAACTACTTCTCCTTTAAATTATCCAAAGAATATACACGAGGTAACGAGTACCAAAACCACTAACAAGTAAAATACCACATTTGATATTTACATCATCGTGAGCCTGATTTTGTTGATCCAATTCTTCATTTAGCTCTTTCAGATTCCTTTCAGCGAGAGGAATATTTTCTTTGCTGATTTTATCATGTTCTTCGTACACCATGCGAAGTTTGTCTAACTGCTGGAACTGGAAATCAGCATTTGAAGACTCCATAGCCAGTACTTTCATATGCTCTGCAGAGCTTGCAGCTTTCACTCTTTGCTGTTATGAAGTGAAGAGATCAAGAACCCTCTTAGTTGAATAAGATGGTGGAAGACATCATCACAACAGCATACGAAATAAAAAAGGAAAGGAAACCTTTTTAACAAATTCATCTTCTTCTTCTGCTGAGAAAGGTCTCTCACAGCACGGACAAATATGATGAGCACGAGCAACTCTTTCAAAAGGATCAAACATTTGCCGCATACCATCTGCAATGTTATATTTGCTGCAAGCATGTATAATGAAGTGCGTGTTGAGAGATTATGTGCATACACATACATGTAGACTGAAGCCTATGCCGTCTACAATAACAGCGAAGTTAAGCACCTTTTCTGGACATCTCTTTTTTCCTTGTTAATATCCAAGACTTCAAGGTAGGATTCAATGCTAACAGATCGCTGGTCCAAAGACTGGAGTTTCAATTCAATGAATCTCCTCCTTGCTGCATCAAACAAATTAATTGATAGTGTCAAATAGTATAGAAGAAGAAAAGGGAAAAAGAACAAGTTTGCACAAGCAGTTTTTAATGAAAAAGGTTTTGTAAGTTCAAAGCCAGAACTTCCCTAGATCCTGGCCTGATCTACAGGCTTCAAATATAATAGTGGTATAATATACGACGAGGAAAAGGGGAACTTAAAATTTGTGACCACTTTTCTTCCAGAGGTAAATAAATAGTATATCATTAAGGTTTTTACAGCACTTATAAAAGTAAGGTTCCTAGATTATAGGGGGGAGAACACTGCTTTAGGTGATGTTTCCAAGGAAAATTCTGTATCAGTCTTAGGGATGGCAACGTGGAGGGTCGGTGTGCCCTAAGCAGGGCAGATGGGCTGGGTATCTGCGGGGCTTAGGCTTGGCAGGGCAAATTATCATCCTAATCAGTCTTCTTGACTATTCAGGAAGTATAATAAGACTAAAACCAAGCCGGAACAGAATAGTTTTCAAGAAGGACAAAAAGCATACAGCATATTTGGGATTTAGTTGGTGACAAGTTCTTCAATACAAAATTAAACATCAAGAAAACAAAGATTAGTTTCAAACACTAGTGGTACCCTGTCAATGCGAGAAAAAAGAGCACTAGATGGAGGAAAAACTCATCATACAGCATTTCACCCAAGAAGGTTAAGCCTTACATTCCATGTCCTTGTGAAGTTTGGATAAGTTACTGTTTGCTTCTTGTATTTTCATCTCGATTTTCTTCACCTCCATTTCAGTTTCGCGGGCTTTTGAGTTCAAATCATCATACTCTTTCTGAAGCAAGCTGCACAAGAACCAGCATGTCAAACAAACTGATACAAACCAAATGAAACATTCCAAAACCAGTAACTGGAGAGAGCTTGCACATGCAAATAATTGATGTGATGCAATATACAAGCAAATCTCAAGAAACTTCCATCACCTTTGAGCCTTGGAAATTTCTTTCCTCAAATCCTTGTCAGAAGGGAGCCTTCCTTTAAGTACCCCTCTAATTTTATCCTTGTATTCATCCATTCTGTAAATTATTAGGAAAGAAGTATCAGCTTAACAAGAGGAAAAAAAACATCTGAAAGGTTACAGCACAAAGTCAGGTCAAAAGTAGACTTGCATTTTTTTGTGTTTCTTTTTGTGGTTTTCCAACTCTGACTTCTTGAGAGAAAGTTCAACTCTGTCACGGGAATCGGCAAGAATGGAGTCTCTTTCATGGCTAAGAGCTTTAATTTTTTGTTCTAAGGTATAAATCTCACTCTGCTTTTGGTTTATATTTGAATCGAAATTTCTTTCTGCAAGTTGATTAGTCTTTCTCTCCAAGTCAATTTGCTGCCGAAAAAAGGTAATATTATCAGCTTTAAAAATACAAATGTCCATCTGAAAATTATTGAGCATGGGCTAAGTACCATTTGTTTGTCCCTCTTGTCAATGGATTCCAAATTAACATTAAAAATCTGAAGTTCAAATGCATCACGCTCTTTCTCCTTCTCTTCAATAAGTTTTAAAGTGCCAGTCTACACCAAAGTGACGAGTATAAAAATTAGTAGAATATGATGGAGGACCACAGAAAATGAGTGCATGTCACTTTTAATGATTTACCTTGATTTCGGCTTTAGCCTTTCTCTTGGCATCAATTTCTTTGCACCGGTCATTTGCGTGCATGTATTGATCAAAAGCCGCCTTAATTTCAGCTTCATTAGATTTCTGGAATAACATGGGTCCCAGTAAATGTCCATCAGCATAGATGACATTAGACAACCAAAATATTAAAAGAAAAAATATAAAGAAGCCGCAAGTGAGTGACCTTGGAAAGGGGAGAAGAAATATTGATTATCCATAAAATTTAGAAAATGAAGCAACTATTTGAACTAGTAGAAAGAATGGAATGAGTTGGTTCTCGTCTTGGAGAATTTTTTTTTTGATAGCTAAAACTAATTCGTCTTGGAGAATTGAAAAAAGTCATTTACTCTAATAAATCCTTCGCATAAGAGCATCGCTTTTTCTCTCAGCTGACTTGTGCTGAGATTAAAATTAGAACACCATGGAAGCAGCATAAGAATAGACACATTGGGAACTCAAAATTGGATATTCAACAGAGTTAAGGGGTGAGGATCCAGGTACCATAGCACTATCCAACAAATGACGAGAGAGATATATGAGAAGGGAAATCTTTTAAAAACTGACTGAGAAAAATTGCCAATTGGCCCGGCAGTCGTAACATAATATTCAAAATACCTCATCACTCGAACATGAGTGCTAGCAACTTGTTTCTTCCTAATTATAATACTCTTAATATGTGCCACAAAGGGCTCAGTGAAGTTAGCATTGGCTGTAAAAATTAGCTCCATGGAGTATGGTTCAACATACTCTACCCAAGTTAAGAATATACGAATAAAGACTTATATTGGTGTCAACTAAATTTCTTTGGAACCTGCAAAAACTGTGCAGCCTGGTATGACTATGCATGTATTATTTGAATGAGTGATTATCAGAAAGGCCTTACAAGCTTCTCAAAGTTTCATAAGAAGGTACGCTACAGCCAAAATAAGATCTCTCTCTCTCTCTCTCTCTCTACAAAGTGACAGGCACACGTACACCAAAAAAGGGGTAGGAAAAAGGTATATTGAGGAAAAGAAATAAGGAAAAATAATTATGCAATCAGGTTCTCTAAAAACCATGGAGTCATATGACAAATTAGAGAAGAAAGTATCAAACAGGCATAGGTTCTAAACTAAATGTAAAAATATATACCTTTTTATCTTGCAAGTCCTTGTCAAGATCCATTGACCTTAATTTTATTCGATTTATGAGGTTGAAAGCAGCATCGTCGCTGAAGGGACGATTTGGAAGAGACCCTATATTGTGCTTCTCGAAGAGCTGTTGAATTGTGAAGTCCCTTTCATTCTTCAAGGACATATGAGCCTGAAGGCCACAAAGAGAATTATCTATCACCAAAAAAAAAAAATAACACCATCTTAACTGACTGTAGTTTAGAATGTCGATGAGCTAATTGATGAAAATTACGTCAGCAGCAGTTTGAAGCTTGGCAATCTCCTTAATATTCTCCTTTATCATCTCTTCATTGAAATTACGCTTGTCCTCTGTGTCCTTTAATTCTCTCTCCGACTTGATAGTTTTAGATTCTAAAATTGCGATCCTTTCATCAAACTTGTTTTTCCACTCAGTTAATTCTTCATCGGTGTCTAACAAAAATTAAAAGAAGATAAATTCAGAAAGCAAAAACTCAATATCGTGTTGACATTGCTCCAGCCTGTATTGAAAATGGAATAACGAACACCATAAAGCTTAAAGTGGCAAGGAGAAAAGAAATATTGATTTCAACAACATGTGATACTCCATTAGACAGACCTTCATTTTCCTCAGCAAGATCTCGATAGCGTTTCTGCTGTTCCAAAAGCAACGTGCTTCTTTCCCCAGATTTTGTAGATATCTGATCTTGCAGTTTCCGCAGGTCTTTCAACGTTGATTCAGTATGATGTATCTTACCATCCACATTTTTTATCTCTCTCTCAAGCTCCTGCATTTGATTTTTTAAAGTTTCTGTTTTCTCTTGATCTTGCACAATGCTTTCTCGAAGCTGGACGAAAACAGATCTATTTATTAAGATCTCATATTTGAGAAAACAATCTTTAAATTATACAATCAGGAAAAAAAGAGCATGCTCAACAAGATTAATGATACACTTAACAGACACCTTATCTGAGTCAAATAAAATTATGAAGCAACACTTCAGAGGAACGACTGATTTGCAATTAGATTGGCATCAGCATAAATGCAATACACATAATACGGACAAGAGAAAAACATTTAATAACAACTAATTTTTTTTTTTTTTTTTTTTGATAACCGTGGATGTCCGGGCCAGCTTGCGCCGTGGAGCTGATTAGGGTGCCCCGGGACTTCAAATGTCGGCAAAGAGTGGAGTCACCCCCTGAGGGGACTCGAACTGGTGACCATTGGGGAGCAAACCCAAGACCTGACCAATTGAGCTACCCCTCAGGGTTCATTTAATAACAACTAATGCAAATTCATAAAAGAGAAAGGAAACTAAACAGTATTAGCAAATTGTCAAAAGAGAAATAAACGTAAAAAGCATTTGATTGACAGATAAACAGAAAGTCTTCTTAATTAATAGGCTACACTTGAACAGAAAAAAGTCTCCAATAATATTTCTTTGTTGATTTTGCGAAACTTCGTGTGTATAGTAACTAGTTTGGCATGATTCTCAAGAATATTAGTTGCAGCATCTCTTGAAAAACTTTGTAATAATAATAATATAACACAAGAAAGGAATAACTTCTACATAGGTACTACAAAACCTGACACAATATTCACCTTATGGCAAGGAAATAGAATGTACTCAAAGAACCAGAACAAGACTTCACCGCGGTAAGCAAATCAACTCTATATGCATATTACAAGACATAGAGCACATTTGGCTAAGCTTAAAAATTTTACTTATAAGTAAATAAGTTATGACCAAGTGTCATCTACATGTGAATGCTTGGAAAGCTGATGAGACAACAGAGTGAAGGGGCATAGGAAACCTATGAAGTGCTAATTCAAAAGGGGATATTTCGTACTAGCCTCAGTGAAAAAAAAATGTCATTAAAGATCACATCATTTTCAATGTCTTATCTACCACAGCATCTAATAAAAAAAAAAAATTTAACCTTGTATGCAGCATCTTTCAAGGTTTGTAGATTCTCCAGTTTCAGCTTATATGTCTTTATCTCTTGACCCTGATCTTTGTGAAGCTTTTTTATAACCTCCAAGGCCTTTGTATATCTACAGAATAAATGTAAAATAGATGTTATCTTGGTTACAAGTCCTATAAAACAGAATTTTATCATACCTTTACAGATATATCAAAAGCTTTCACGTGCTCTAAGTTGCAAGCATCCAGCAACAACAAAAAATGGGCTTCTTAGAGCCAGAGGAATAAATGAAACTAGCCATTTAATTAGGATTCCGCTTGCGAAAATCATCATTTAAATCCATTAAAGTCCTATGAAACCTATTACTTATTTTGTTTTTCCAGTAACAGAAAGCTATTCCAAAACCCATCACTTTCATCCAAATTATATATCGAAGAGAAGAGAACGTCAATAAGTATGAAATTATAGTGCGTGTTGATTCGAAAAAGATTCATGCTAAAATCTCGAGATATACAAAAACTAGATAAAAGCAAACCTAAAACAAACATATAAAGCAATAAATTAATGCATCATCTTATAGAGCAATAAATACCTAGTAGCGGAGAAGATGTCATCAAACTTCTTTTTCAGTGTGGAAGGATCTTGTAACGGCCAGTTGGCCTCATCTTGATGAACAAAAATAACATTCTCAAGAATAGCCTTAGAAACCCCCATAAGAGCAGGAATTTCCCGGTCCATATCAGCACATCGGTAGCTTAGGCAAACCTTCTGTTATTTCCAAAGCATTATAGAAATTCAAGTGAGAAGCTATTAAAATTTTTAATGGCTGTAACTGTCAAATGATGAAGAAAACAATATGAGTCGCTTAACTGACTCAAGACACAACAGATAGGTACATAAAAAAGAAATAAACAAATACCACTAATAAGTGAATACAATATCACAGTAATAACTACAAAACAAATAAAAACACATTCGACCAACTCAAAAAGATACTCAACATATTTCAGTAGACATAACCCGCACTTGGCATAATATACAAGAGGTGTGATACCCACGAGCAACATTAATACGTTCAACAGACCCCCACCTCAGTCCTCTTTCCAATAACCTTGTTCCTCATTCTAGACTACAATGTGTAAAAGGTCTTATCTATTATCCATCTCTTTCTTTCTTCTTCTATAAGCACGTATGTTTGTGCGAGTCTGTCACTAAACAGTAACGCAATTAACACCAAACAACAGGTAACACTCTGTTTGAAACTGTAGATTGTCAACATAAAGCTTAGAACAGCTGCATTACTTATTGATGTACTAAAGATTTGTCGAGGAAAATCCTGATGTATGGTCGTGATCAAATCACTGTAAATTAAACAGTAGAAGTGCATGTCATTGTCAAGAAAATCACCACATTCCTTAGGGTCTTTGTAAGCTAAAAGTACATTGCTACCAATATAAACCACCAAATTCTAAGGACTAGATTGAATATATAGACTGATTCGCAATCCCAGCAAATCTTCAACACATACAAGGCAAACGAACTGTTATATGAAAAGGGGAATTTTGAACTTAAGAAAGTTCTACTGACCAGAAACTTTAGCCAATACACATTACAGTTTTCGACCTACTCGCATCAGTAGAACGCTATATACGAAATGCTTACAAGGTATTCGTGTCGACATAAGGAATATTATAAAGATGCACAAACTACAGCCAAAAACACCAGCATCAAAATACTTGTAAAACCAGTATATCCAAAATCAACCCATATTACACAATACTTGCATAATGCATAATGCAAAATGCATGACTGATAAAACAATTCACTCTCATATGCACACGATTGTTCCTCTCCTTTTCATTTAGCTGCTTCAAAATTTCCATGAACTCAAAACACTTTCCAGAAAATAAAGAAGAAAGTACTTTCAAATGCAAAACATTTAAAGAAAAGGAATATGCTCGAACTCTAATATCCAAAATCAAAACATATTATGCAAAATACATTTTTGTCTCAAAATAAAATTACCTCCAAGTGCCTCAAAAGTTTACACATGATTCAAGCTCACGATTAATGCGCGTGGAAAGATACACACGCCACACAATCATATTAAAGCCTCGAGATTATGAAAGTGGTTATAAAACAATAATGATGAATAAGGGGTGAAACAATCATCTCTTAGTTATTTATTACCTCTCCAGTATGAGGATTTATTGTCTGGAGCACAGACTCAATGGCCTTGTACTCCATCTTGGTGGCCTTTTGGGTCAGCTGGAAAGACCTTATGCAAACCACATCCTTACCCGCTGCCGTCTTAAACCGAAGCTTTATCTGGGCTTTTGTCTCTGTCTCCCCTGCCACCTAAATTCACCATAACTCTTACATAATTATATACATACGCGGTACGCCTAAAAATCTTTCGCCACGTCGGCAAACCACACACACATACCTTGGGGTCATGAATGAAACTGTGACCAGACCGTGCATTAGGGGGCAATTCTCCAGTGCAGGCAACCTTTAAGCACTCTATAATAGTCTGAGATAATGAAAGGATAGATTTCGATAAGTCAAGTGTACGATAGACTTGTGAGATAAGCTAACAGAATGGAATTTCGGCAATTCTTTTGCCACTTTGGACTTACATTTTTAGATAATTAACAATTCGAAATGGGTTTCAACTGTGGCATGATGTGCAGAAATGTGATGCTACAGCTGCTTTCTTGGAATGTGATTGTGCGCATTTGTGTATGCTTATATATAAGTTGTGTGTAGTCATATACATCACAAATACTACAAGTTAAAGTAAAATTTGAATATGCGCAACTGTGTAACCGTGTTATGTAACATCTATAAGTGTATATGGTCACTGGTGCAGTGTATAGCGCCGTTATGCTGCAATATTTACAAAAAATATTTCCAAAGAGATTTAAGCAGGCCAAGTAAATTAAAATGGAGTACGACAACCAATTTATGACAAGTGAGATTGTGATTCTGCAAGCATTTGCTCCAGAATCGGTGGGTATAAACACGGGTTCAATGCACCTGCAGAGAATTAATCAAACTAATAGAGGCACTACTCCTGATGTACGAGGTACCATGAATATTATGCTGCAATTTTGTGGATGCCCATGCCCGTGTACGTATGGATGTGGGATTGGGCGCAGGTGGGGAAATAAAACAAATACAACTTGTGCGTGGTTTGCAACCCAGTACAACTTCTTTTACATGATGAGAAACTCTGGCATAAGAGTTTGTATCTCCGAAAAGGAAAAATAGATACAATTTTCTCAAACATGGTGTTAAACGCCAACATGGTGCATTCATTATCACACACAGAATGGAAGTTAAACCAGAGAAGCAACCTGTTCAAGTGTGTGGGGTACAATTTTATTCGCACTAGTTACAACATATCGATGCTACATTTGTTCGGGCGGGGCGAACCAGAAATTTATGATTAAAAAAAAGGTCACATTATTAATGCCCAGTTTGTAACGCTACATGAAAGAAGCTTCAATTTTTTTCTGCAATATGATCGATGTATGTACCAGCATACACACTCGTGTGTGACTAGAAGTGGGCGAAGTTACCGTTTTGCCGGCGCCGTTTGGGCCGACGATTAGAGTCAAAGGTTTAAAAAACGTGATGACGTTCTTGTTCTCCGGGTCGAAACTCCGGATACCCTTTATCAGCATCTTATCCACCGTGCTCATCTTTGTGATTTATATTTCGAATTCCTTAACCTTCTGATCCTTCGGTTTCTGATTTCTGATGTAAAATGCTGTAATCAAAGAAGCAGGGTGTGGGTTGACAGCGAAGGGTTACTATCCGCCATTGTTGCGGGTGAGTTAGTGCTCGTTGAGAAAATGTTGGTTTAGGAGAAGGGTTTAGACTTCTTTCTGTAAATTCTGGAAGACGACACTGGGGACTGGTAAAGGGCGCTTAAAAAAGAGGAAAGGATGAATTTGTACAACAAGACTAAGTTGGAGGGGCAAAATGAAAAACTATTAAAATCAAGTCAGTACCCCTAATCCCCGAGTGAATTGCCTAAATAGGCACTGAACTTTACGCAATGCGTCCAAGGGGTCACTGAACTTTAAAAATCACCTAAATAATCACTGAATTTTGCAAAACGTTTCCACTAGGTCACTGACTTTAAAAATCACTCAATTCATCACTGAACTTTGCAAAATATTTCTCATAGGTCACTAATACAGTGATCTCTTGGACAACATTTTGCAAAGTTTAGTAATCTTGTAGAAATATTTTGTAAAGTTCAGTAATGAATTAGGTGATTTTTAAAGTTCAGTGACCTAGTGGAAACGTTTTGCAAAGTTCGATGATCATTTGAGTGATTTTTAAAGTTTAATGACCCTTTGGAAGCATTACGTAAAGTTCAGTGCCTATTTAGGCAATTCACTACCTAATCCCCAGCTTAGTTCAACTTAAAATTCTAATTAAAATATAAACCTGGACAACCATTATTTTAAAAAAAAAACTCTAAAACTCATTTTCAACTACACATTCTTACAGAAAAATATTTTGCACGTAAATTCAAAAAAAATCTACTTTTCAACCCTACATTTTTCAAAAAATCATTATTTCAAAACTTATTTTCCCCAAAATACTTTTTTTAGTGGTTGTCAAACGGGTTAAGTCAAAATCAACATTTGACATTGATCGCATATTTATGGGACTCGTAACTTTTCAAACATACGTCGCTAACTTTTATCAAAATTTATTAAAAAATTGAGTTTTATCTTAGACTAAGGGTGTGTTCGGTAGAGATTAAAATCAGATTAAAATTGAAAAATTAGCCGTTATTGTTGACTTTTATTAGACGAGTGAGATTCAATAACGGTCATATTTTCAATTTTATTTGAATTTTAAGCATTACCAAACAAGCTCTAAGTTTGAAAATAGGTTTGGAATTATTTTCAACAAAAAAATGGAGGGAAAAAAATAATTTCACCCTTTCAAATTTTAATTTTCATGCTCTTATACTTTGCAGAAAATAATATTTAAATCATATATATGTGTGTGATCATCGTTTTAAGTTTTTTAATCAAGTAGTTCGAGAAAGCATTGGAGCAGACACATGTTCTAGCCGATTGTTTGGTGGGGACTAAAATCAGATTTTTAGTAAATTTTGATAGAAATTGATAAAATATGCGGTTGAAAAGTTGTGGGATCTATAAAATTTGGGGTTGAAATTAATTGTTGACTTTAATTTATATTAAAATCTAGAGCTTAATTTGGTAAAAAAAAATGAATTATAATTTTAATGTGATAAAAAGGCTATATATGGATGGATACTTCACTGAGAAAAGGCTATATATGGATGGATACTTCACTGAGCAAAGTTATATATGGATGGATGCCATTCTTTGGAGTTAATTGTTTCATTAGCCATTGTACTTTGTACATCGTCACGGACTACCCACTGTACTTTGAGATGCTTCTAGATGGCTACTGAATTACGTCTGTCTCACTAAAATGGCCACCGAATAATTTCCGTCCATCATTCTATCCACGTGGAGGACGGTATGCTGACATGGCCATTAAAATCCTAACTTCCTCGAGTTAATTGTTTCATTAGCCACTGTACTTTGCACATCATCACGGACTGCCCACTGTACTTTGATATGCTTCCAGATGACCATTGAACTTACGTCTGTCTCACTAAAATGGCCACTGGATGGTTTCTGTCCGTCATTCTATCCACGTGGAGGACGGTATGCTGACGTGACCGTTAAAAATTGTGAAACATTAATCGAAATGGTTTCATCTATAATCAAACTCCCCAAATAATATATTCAAGAAAATTCCAAAATCATCCCACTGATCTCTCACATTCATTATCAATATTGCAAGACCTGTAATCTATTTTTTTGAAAAATTGATATCCATCATTGAAAATCTATAAAACATCTCAAAACAAAATAAAAAACCCAAATTAGAGATTTGAAGATATCCTCAAATCATCAAGCAATTCACTCACCTTCAACACCCAAAATCCTAAGATATGTTGTTTCAATTTTCAAGAAGTGATCTTCAGCAGTAAGTTGCTCAAGAATATAAAAGACTATTCAAAGTTGTTGATCAGCACATCATAGAGGAACGCTTACCAAACAATTGGAAGAGCTCATAATATTTACGAGCATCACCTAATCGGCAGAAGAATCTGCGTTCTAAAATCTGTAAGCTTACAGTCTAAAACTCACAGATAATGGGTATTCCGGAATGCACATTACTTATGGCTATGTGTACAATCTTCATCCATCAAACAGAATATGAATATAATACAGTGCCAAAAATCAGAATGAGATTATCAATGGAATGTAGGGTTTGTTTGGATTATTTGTCATCCACGTGTGCAATTCGATTAATGTTTCACCATTTTTAACGGCCACGTCAGTATACCGTCCTCCACGTGGATAGAATGATGGACGGAAACCATCCAGTGGCCATTTTAGTGAGACAGACGTAAGTTCAGTGGCCATCTGGAAGCATATCAAAGTACAGTGGGCAGTCCGTGACGATGTGCAAAGTATAGTGGCTAATGAAACAATTAACTATTAGGATTTTAACGGCCACGTCAGCATACCGTCCTCCACGTGGATAGAATGACGGACGGAAACCATCCGATGGCCATTTTAGTGAGACAGACGTAAGTTCAGTGGCCATCTGGAAGCATCTCAAAGTACAGTGGGTAGTCCGTGACGATGTGCAGAGTATAGTGGCTAATGAAACAATTAACTCCATTCTTTGTGTCGTGACAAGCCATCGCGAGGCAATTAGCACTATGGCAAGGATTGGAGAGGCATTTCGAAGTACTGGACACTATTGCAAGGTTGATCAAGACACTAGGGTATATCGTGTATTATTTGATTACTCAAGATTTCCTTTTGATTGAGTCCCTGTTTGAGCACCGTTTTTCGTAAACTCATTTTTTTTATAAAATCGATGTTAATCACATTTGCTCTTAGTAAAATAATTTTATACGTAAATCAAAAACTTTTTCTTACTTTTAACTACACATTTTTTTTTTAAAAAAAAGTACTATAAACTCTATTATCCCAAATATGAGTTCAAACAAACCTTGAATTACGTGGCTCCATTTGAAGTACTCATCATTCAAGCTAATGTTGTTGGAAGAGAACAAAATTTATTGCAGGGGAAAACATAAGATGCTGCACATTGTGCTGTGGTTGTTGACCATTTTTAACGCTTGTGGTTTTAATGTGAGCAAGCATTCTACAAATGAATATGTCGTACTTAAACTATTGTAGCTTCTCATGCAAGCATAATTGGACTAGGAATTTGGGAGATCGAAGTTCTAACAAAGGAACAGTTGGAAAAAAATTGAATTGAAGGGCGGGCTGAGTTCGCAATAAATTTTGAGTGGGATCGATTGTTTATTTTGGATGATCAAGATTGATTTGTGTTCTCCTCCATGAAAATATCGAAATCATATATTTACTTGTCAAAAATGATGCTCAGGTGAATGAAAAATTGGAGCTCAAAGTTATATAGATTTTGTGTTAGAGGGAAATAGTTTAAAGTTATCCAACATAGGAAAATAGACAAAGGTAATGACCACTTTAAATATGACTACGCTTTGAAATTGTGTAATAATGTGTAGTATAGAGGCTTTCTCTATGTGCAAAAGGGGTGCAAATCACACACCGAAATAGTCTTCGGACCTTAAACTTGTGTGTATGCGCGATGTGCGTACACGAATGGACCAAAAATTGGCACTTATGGCTTATGCTCTTTTCTGTAATTTTAGATTACTTGTTCTATTCTTACTGTAATTAATAAAATGTTTTAATCTGCAAGATTTTGGCTAATAAAATATTTGTTTTACTTTCAAAAATGGCAACCGAACCAATCAATATGGACGTGGCTTCTGAAAATCCGACTATAGGTTCTGTTATTACTCAATGGGCAAGTTTTGTCGTGACTCAAGAGCCATATCTGCTATGGCTAAATTGCCAAGTTATGCTATGAGTCAGACTATTACTCAACTAATTGGTCATATTGTTACTATTCCAATTAATCATAGAGAAAAATCGGAGAAATTTAATGGCTTGAGTTTTAAAAGGTGGCAACAGAAAATATTATTTTACCTGATCACCTTGAATTTTAAGAGGTTCTTGACTGAAACTGTTTTGAAATTCAAAGAGGGTGAGGAAGATGCTCAAGCTGTCGGCACACTTGATGCGTGGAAACATTTGGATTAACAGCATGACTCCAAGACTGTTAATTCTCCATTACAGCCTATTTCAGTCATCTTCCTTCCTTGCGACACACGAAAATTTCACTTTTCTGCATAAAATTCTCTTTTGTTTGCATATATAATCTACACTTTCTGTCAAGGTCTTGGAGGTGACAGTGTTTAGATATCGAGTAAGTTCGCCGAAGTAGCATTTGCAATGTTCAGACTTTACTAATTTTCCGTTTTATTCTAGGAAACAGACGCTCGAACTAAACATTAAGCAACTACGGTGATGTGGCGAATCTGTTTTATAGAAATTGTGTTTACACATACATTGGTTTGGAAGTTTATTCGCTCTTTTATTATTTCCTACGATTTTAAATTACTTGTTCCGTTCTTACTGTAATTAATAGAATTATACTGCAATATTTTGGCTAACGGGAACAACTAACATACACGGCCACGGATGCAACCCATTCTTGGTACCTATGTCAGGTAAACTGGTAGACTTCATTGTGCGTGTTACTTCCATGATTTTCCTGGTTTTGGTATGTCGTTTTGTTATTCTCCGAATCTTGTACATCTACGCCTGATGATAATTAAAGTGAGAAAACAAGTCATCAGGCAAAAATGTGTAAAATTTAATACCTCTTCCGAATTGTACTCGCGAACGAAAATTCGATAACCTAGTTCAAAGTTATGCACGTTTCGTAAATCATTCTTGTTCCTTTTCTTTTCTAATTGGTTTATGATTTTCTCTTCCAATTGATCTGCATCAGCTGAAGTTGGAGCTAAAGCTTGAGCTTCGGAAAGGCAATTGAAGCATATCTTGCTTGTAAGAGAGTTGATGATCTCGAATATGTTGGCAATTGTTTCATTTTGCTTATGGTGGTTGCAATTGTGAAGAGATGATAAACGTAATCTCTTGGTCGTGCTCTAAGGGAATTTCACCATCACTACTGGTAAGTTTGATGTTTGTTGACTCAGAATAATATAAAGTTAAAATATAGACAATTCTTTATTTTTTGATGAATAAAGTTTACACGATATAGAAATTAGGGTTGTCAAGAAACTTTAACCCAAAGTCCATTGACAAACATTATTCAAGATTTTTTAATTTTCATACTCATTTTCAACCATACACTTACACTACAAAATATTTTGCACGTAAGCCTAGATTTTTTTTTTCTATTTTTTAACCATACATTCTTCTAAAAATTACTATCCAAAATTCCATTTTTTTCAAAAATAATTGTTATTAAACAGGGGCTAAGGTTTGAGCTATAAAAAATGCCACGAGATTAAGAGTATTTTTGAGCCATTTTTTTTTAGAGAATAGATATTGTAATAGTAATTTGTTTAGAAAATGTATGATTAAAAAGTAAAAAGAAATTTTGAATTTACGATTAAAATCATTTTACTAGAAGAATGTGTAGTTGAAAATAAATTTTTTAAAGAATGAGATCCAAACAGGGATTAAATTAACGAACGAGCTTATATTTAGCCCTTGTTCGACAACCATTATTTAAGTAAAATGAGATTTTGAATAGTGATTTTTTTAGAATGTCTGGTTAAAAAGTAAGAAAAAATTTGACTTTACGTCCAAAATATTTTGTTATGTGAATGTATGGTTCAAAATGAGTATGTCGAATTTTTTTTTAAAATAATGGACATTAAACATGCTTAATGTGATGAATCGAACATGACCATGGATAAAGATTTTGCACAACTGTTTACATCTCTTACCCGTGTTTGGCTCGTATTTATGAATTGTTTATAATTAACCAAATCACTTTAGATGTACAATATTTTGAAATGTTTTCTGTGTGCTACAGAATTAATATTGAGTCTGTTTGAACTCGAATTTTTTTAAATGATGTATTTTGGAATAGTAGATTGATGGAGAATGTGTGGTTAAAAATAAAGAAAAATTTTAAATTTGCGTGTAATATTATTTTATTGAAAAAGAGAGAGAAAAATATATTTTGAAAATAATGAGATCAAACAAGGGCATTGTAAGATGTGAGAATATAAAAAAATAATAACACAAATTGTTTACGTTGAATGAACTTTTGATGCAAATGAAATAAAAACATAGTTGAGAAAGTCAATTAGAATAATCATTCCATTTACCCTTTTGATCCGAACTGTACATCCAATGAATATCATCATTTCTTCATATTCTCAATTGAAATTATTTATTATAGATATACATCCAATTTATATTATATATATCTTAACCAGTGTTCTAAAAGACATGCTTAGGCGCCGCCTAGCGCGAAGCGTGATGAAAACGCTTCGCCTTGAGCCTAAGCGGGAATGACCGCTTAATGCTTGTTTAGATTTTTCTAGGCACACCTAGACACGTCATTGTGCCTCCGCCTCAAGCCTAGATTTTAAAGGCCCCAACTATTTCCTTTTTTTTTTTTTAATTAAAACTCACGGTCCAGACTCAGCAGTCCACTATCCCTTCAAATTTCAAAAAGGGAAAAAAAATCATAAATCAAGTGTATAGTTGACACAAATTCACAAATCAGGTTTATAGTTTGAAAATTCAAAATTCAGATATATATATTATTAATTACAAATATTTATTAATTGAATATAATAAAGTCACAAGTATACAATTAATGGTTAAAAATACATAATTATAGGTCACAATTTATTTATTGGTTACGTATTATTAAATTAATTAGTCACAATAAATTTGTTGGTCACAATTTTTTAAATTGGTTGGTCACATATTATTTTTTAGTTGCATATTATTAAATTTTTAGGTCACAGTCGAGAAACGGTCACAGATTACCAAGTATTTGGTCACATACCATCAAATAGTAGGTCACATACCACCGTCACCAACACTACCACCACTGCCACTTGCAACCACCCTCACCCGCCGCCACCACCACCGCCACAGTACTACAACACTACCAACAACAAAGCCACTGCCAACAAATCACCACGCCACCATCGCCATCACCACCGCCAGTCATTGTCGCCACCGTCATTTTTACAACACCAACATCACTATATCGAAACAGCAACACCACCGCACACACTACAACACCATCAAATCCACCATCTCACACACTACCACACCACCAGATCCACCACCACCACCACAAAATTGCCACGACACAAACACCATCACCACCATCGCAAAAAAAAACCATCCAAACCCTCCCCAACCGCCAGATCCACCACACAAACACCACCACCACAAAAATCACCATCCAAACCCACAAAATCACCACCACCACGCCGTCGTTCAAGTAGGCAGCATCGCGATGCTGTGAACGGCGACAGTGTCACAACGTTGACGCTGCTGCGCGAACGGCATTGCGACGCTGCTGCCTGTCATTCGCACAGCAGCGTCGAACGCAGAGAAAGGCGAGGGAGAGAGGGATAGGGGAAGGAGGGAGAAGGGAAGGGGAGGGAGGCGCGAGAGAGAAGGGGAAAGGGAGAAGGGATAAATTAGGTTATGAATTAGGGTTTTAATATAGTACCTGATTTTTGAATAAATAAGTTTTAGACCTGATTTTTAAAAACCAATCTTTAAACACCTAGTTTTATGTAATTACCAGTTTCAAAAATTTCAGACTCTAGAGAACTGAGAAGACGAAAGAATGGGAAAGACTGAAGAACGACGCAAAACAACTCAATTTCTCCGCACACCGCACTGATTTGGGTATCAAGCCCCGTTTGGTGCACATTATTTTTAAAAGAATGTATTTTTTTGGTTGATGTGATGAGAAATATGTGGTTGAAAAAGAATAAAAAATTATTGATATGATAGAAAATATTATTTTATTGAATAATGTGTGGTTGGAAATTAGTAGAAGAATGAGAATGAAAAAAATAATGTGGATCAAACAGGGGCCAAGTTTGTTAAACATTTGGAAGTTATTATACTTTACATTGTATTTGTAAATTTGGGGCATGTAATGCTCGATGTTTTGTGGATTCTCAATAAATTTTGCTTACAATTCTTATTTTTCTTTGTGGTTTTCCCTCAATCAATCAAATGTTTTGGAATTTGAATAATAAATATATTATACTGTAAATTTACTATTCCAGACAAGAGTCAAGAAATGATCAAAATGAAATAAGAGAGCCCGGGAATGATGATTTTGTATCGGACAATACAGAGGACGAATTAGATGAAGAAGAAGATATTGAATTAGAGTCCGATAAAAAATTATATTAAATAAAATTTAAACTACAAGTTATACGTTATGTAATTATAATTTTGAAACTTATCTTTATTTAATAATTATTAAGAAAATACAATATTTTATAATTTTAGATGTTTGGTATTTTATTACTTGAATTATTGAATTTTTTTTTTTTTTTTGCAATGATTATAAATAAAAATTAAAAAACGCTTTTCTACGCCTAACGTTCGCCTAGGCTCGTAAAGATTGAAACTTGGCTTCCACGCCTAACCACGCTTTACACTTTTTTAGAACACCGATCTTAACATTCATTAAATAAATCAACTTTAAGAAAACTCTAAAAATATTCATCTTTTATTCAAAAAAATAAAAATTATAATGAAATTAATTTACTATCCAATCATGTAGAATGAATATGTCAAATATACATTGATCATAACTAAATAATTGACAAAATAATTTATGATAATATTGTTCAAATGATTAAATAAATTAAATACACGTTGAAAAATGAAAATGTAATGAATATGTGAAATATGGTTAAATAAATTAGGTGCATGTAGGGGTGGGCGTGGGTTGGGTTAGGTCGGTTTTTCCCCCAACCCACACCCAATCCAACATGGTCGGTTTGGCAAAAATTCAACCCAACCCAACTCATGTAAATATTGAAACCCAACTCAACCCAACCCAACCAAATGTCGATCGGGTTGGGTTGGGTTGGTCGGGTTGGGAGTTGGGACGACCTATCAATAAACATTAAAGTTACCAAAGTACTAAATTTAAAGGAACATTAATATAACCGCCAAAAGATAAGAAGATCGTAAAGCATAAAACAATATAATGAATAGGGAACTGAAGAAAAAGAAGATAAGAGAATCAACATACCCAAAAAAACTCAAAAGAAGATGATCACCAACATAAAAGTGTGATTAAATATCAAGAATCAAATTCAACAATGAAACAAATTGTGACCAAAATATCAGAAGTCCATAAAAAAAAAGCTACCAATAGTTGAAAAAAAAAACTGAATTCACTTCATTACATAGTTTTAACTAGGGGTGGGCAAAAACCCGCCCAACTCGATCAACCCGCCCGACCCAACCCAACCCGACCGGGTTAGGTCGGTTTTTTCCATTTTTTTCTTGGGTTGGGTTGGTTGGCAAGGATAAATTGGTCGGGTCGGGTCGGGTTGTCGGTTAACCCATCCAGCCCGACAAAAACCATCCAACCCGATCCATTAATTAAAAAACTAAAAAGCTTTAGAAATTGAAAACCAAATTATATTTACAACGGACTGGACCCAATTAATTATAATTAATAGGCGAATGGTCAAATAACTTACAATAATAATGGTTGAAATAAATTAGTTCCATTTTAAAAGTTGTGCTATGATTCTATTTCACCAAGCATGATTCTATGATAATATAATCAGATCAAAATATTAAAAGATATCATTTTTTAGAATAATAGTATAATACTATAGGTACAAACATGAGCTTAGTTAACAATGCTAATGTTAGAATGTATTATCAAACAACAATGAAAGTATTAATTGCTTACGACATCCTAACAATGTGTGATGGTTGATAAGTGCATTCAGATTTTATTTTTATTAATTTATTATTATTTTGAACATATATCTACTTAATTTAGGTTATATTTGGTTAATTGTAGGTAAAATTCTGATTGGACAGATGGTATTGATTGAAACTGTACAAAATTGGTCACTAAATTAGTTCCATTTTAAAAGTTATGCTAAATTTGATGCATAGAGAACATTTATTTTGTTAATTTAGTACTTTGGTGACTTTAATGTTTGTTGATAGGTCGACCTAACCCAACCCGACTGACATTTGGTTGGGTTGGGTTTTAATCTTTACATGGGTTGTGTTGTGTTGAATTTATGCTAAACCGACCATGTTGGGTTGGGTATGGGCTGGGGGGAAAACCGACCCAACCCAACCCACGCCCACCCCTAGTTTTAACACCACTAATTACTACATATGAAAAAAAAGAGAGCCCAATTTATACATTGAAAGCTGCGCATTACAATGACGCCGAAAAACCCCTTCTATTAACAAAATATGTAAAGAGTGAGGATGTGAGAAAAAACGTCATTCATAATCCCGAGAAACAGCTTATTATACAGGACAATACCTTTGCAAGTAATCACTTGACCTTCATAAGCCATGGATTCGATGTATTGGAAGAGAGATCTCATCCAAAATCACAGCCAATGTTGATGATTTGGTGAGACGACGCCCGCCGCGTGAGAGAGATGATGGAATATATGTTAGGGTTTTTTTTTTTTTTCTCTCACTTTTTTTTTGACCGGGTCTCTCACTTTTATTCTGTTTTAGTTTGGCAAAGTTTTTTAGTTTTTTAATTAGCGGGTCGGGTTGGGTGATTTTTATCGGGTTGGATGGGTTAACCCACAACCCGACCCAACCCGACCAACTTAACCTTGTCAACCAACTCAACCCAAGAAAAAAATGAAAAAAACTGACCCAACCCGGTCGGGTTGGGCGGGTTTTTGCCCACCCCTAGGTGCATGTTTTAGCCCCATTTTTATTCTAAGCCCCTGTTTGAGCCACATTAAAATTTTTATTCTCATTCTTCTATTCATTTTCAACAATATATTTTTCAATAAAATAATATTTTCCATCAAATTATTTAATTTTCCCTTCTTTTTCAACCACACATTCTAAATCAATCTACTATTCCAGAATACATTCTTCCAAAATAATGTGGCTTAAACAGACCCTAAAAATGCATTTTGAAATAGTAGATTGACGGATGGTGTGTAGTTAGAAAATAAGAAAAATAATTGTATTTGTGTGTAACATTATTTTATTGAAAGATGAATGGTTAAAAATAAGAGAAATAAAAATATATTTTGAAAATAATGATGATCAAACAATGGCTAAATACTTATTGAAAAACGAAAATTAAGATATGAATTTGCCGAATGTAAATTAATCAAATAGATGACAAAATAATTAATGATAATATCGTTCAAATGATTAACAAATTAGGTACATATTGAAAAACGAAAACGTAGAATATTATTGAAATAATTAAATACATTTTGAAAAATGAAAAGTAAAATATTGTTGAAATAACTGAATTGTAGTAATAATATAACCGTTCAAAAAATGATTATCACTTGGTGTGATATTTAATACTCTATACATCACATTTATATAAGTTGAGTTTTCTTATTTTTTTGTCTCAATTATATAGTTTTGTTTCATTATTAAGAGCCGTTTGATTCTCATTATTGTAGAATGAGAATGAAAAATATAATCGTTATTGGGCACCATACAAGAGATAGAAATTCAAAATTGATGGCTTGATGCGATAGAAAACGGTCATATTTTTTATTTTATGAATGAAAAAATGAGAAACAAATGAGGGTTAAGAATGTTTTGTTTTGTTTGTTTATTAATATACCGTTATTCAATTTGTTTAGTTATAACTAATTTATTATTAGTTGTTGATAATTAAATAAGGGTAAATTAGGAAAGTTTTTGACAAAAATTACTTTTTCAATAATATTAAATAAGATTTCTTAATCGTCGAAAAATAAAATGGATTCTTTGTTAAAAGGCATGGTCAAACAATGTATTTGGACAAATAGGATTTTCTCAATATTTGTTGGTAAAATAGCCTTCAATAAAAAAATAGAATAAATAGATGGTATAAAAGGTCTAAAATATCTCCATCATCAAAAGACCCAAATACCCTTCAATCCAATTAAATTTCTCAATTCATCTTCAATCAAATTAACGAGCTCTACGTCTCATGTGCTTGCTTCTCCTACAAAATTTTGTTATTTATTGTATTACTCACCTATATTTTCCTATATTTTGAGTATTTGAACAAGAATTTTGGTTTCTATATATTTACATTGAAATCTCTAAATATTTAAAGAAAAAAGAAAGGTATGTTTGGTAATTTCATGTAAATTGGTCTTTTTATTATTGAATATAGTATGAAATGATATTTTAGCTAATTTATTCTCCACAGTTGGTGTATTTTTGTACTGGGTGTAACTATTGGACGGTTTACAGTACAGAACGACACTCCAGTCGTTTTACGTAATACAGAACGACAGTAAAGTCGTTATCTTCCATGTAAAATGACAATACAAATATTATCTGTTATAGTCTGTCCGTTCTTAATAATACAATGTTGTTACTTTGATAATTTAAATATGATGGCTATTTTTATATTACTTTGATATATAATTGAGTAAACTATTTAACTTTTTTATTTTATTTACAGCTATGGATTCTATAGGAATGATATAGGTGCAAGTATGTTATTTTGTTGAGTTTAAAAAGACTGAAGAAGACAAATGAACATGGAGTTATTTAGAGAATGAGTTATTTAGAGAATGCTGAAGAAAATGTGGATATTCTTTATGTTCCAACTAACATTTAGTGTATAGAGTTGTACAACAAAGTACAAGAACTTGTTAATGTGGATTCAAAGTTATATGAAATTGAGATGATGTCTCTTAACTCTGGTATGACTAAGTTTTCAGTTCCACTACAAAGGATTAATTGTGACATGAAA
>CAIGRF010276387.1:61383-78066 GCA_903798235.1 Fraxinus ornus
TCTTTTAGTTAAAAAAAAAAAATTCGGGGGCTCCGCCCCCGAACCCCCAGGAGGGGGCCCAACCCCCGTATGTTTTTATAGAGAATATATGTATGAAACAGTGAAAACACAAGTCTTAGAGTGTTTGGTGCACATTAAAATGAGAGAATGTATTTTTTTAAGTGATGTAATGAGAAATATGTGGTTGAAAAAGAAGGAAAAGTTATTGATGTGATGAAAAATATTATTTTATTGAAGAATATGTGATTGAAAATGAGTAGAAGAATGAGAATGAAAAAAATAATGTGAAACAAACATGGACTTAGTCTAAATTCATTTGGAAGTACAACGTAATGGGTATATTTCAAGAATTTTGTAAGCCGCGTGTTGAGCCTACAACTTAAATGAGTTCAGTTTATCGATTATCGTGGTTGGGACGTGTCGCGGCTCTTCAAAATTGATTTTAGAGCCAGAACGACACTTGTGCCGTTTTCAAAACAGTAACGACAATTGTGTCGTTTTCTTTTGCCTCTAGATTAAGTAATGAGCATAAATTTCGAATGTTGTAAGTGCTGTGTTCAACCTACAACTTAAATGAGTTCAACTCATCATTATCGTGACTCGGACATGTTGTGGCTCTTCAAAATCGATTTTAGATGCAGTAACGACACTTTTGTCGTTCTGTTGATTTTTTCAATATTTTGCTACTTTTCTAGCGGAACGACGCCAAGCATTGGACCCCCTAACTTAAATAGGTCAACAAACTGATTGTCTTTTTGGCCAGTCAATATAACTTGCCTATTTTGGTACGCAAAATCATCATCTTCAATCCTTTTAGTTAAAAAAATATATAATTCGGGGGCACCTCCAGGAGGGGGCCCCAGCCCCCTCCACTCCCCGTATTTTCGTCAATACTTTTTGTTGATTTCTCCAATATTTTTAGCTTATTTTCCATTATTAGAGGTCATTTCGTTGAAAAAATTAAATTACAGCAGATAACGACTGTAGTGTCGTTTTATGTTGCAGATAACGACTGTAGTGTCGTTTTACGTCGCGCGCTTGCGAAACTTTTTGAGCAACAGCAGATCGAATTGGTGCATTATTGGTCGATGTTAAGTCATGGTGTTCGTCGTCTGGGCGAGTGTTATCCACTGGTGGTGGTACGCGACCATGAGTGTCGCCGGAGACATGTTTTCCGGCCAGAGATGAGTTCGCAATTCTAGTGGTTTATTGGATAATTGTTGGTTGGAGGTCGTAGATGGGAGTAAGATGAGGCTGAGGGTGGTGGAGTCCGATAGTTTTGGTGGCCGAAAAGTGGTGGAATGAGGCTCCATATGTGGCTGCTGAAAATGGACAAAAATCGTCCAAAATGAAGAAGAAAGAAGAAGGTGAAATGAAAGATCTTGGGTGAATAAATTGATATAAATTGAAGGACAACTTTGTCATTTTACCATTAAAACATTTTAGATTTTTTTAATTCTATTTCAACGTGGGTCAAAGGCCATTTCTCCAAAATCATTGTTTAGTGGAATTATTTGGCCAAATTTCCCAAAATAAAACCAACTTATATAAATAGATATTTTGTCTGATTCAAATCATGCTATATGCACAATATATATATGTTTGACAACTTTTATTACCCCATCTATTTCAAAGATTATTTTTTTTAAATCAACCATACAGATTCAAAAATGATTTTTTTTTACCGTGTTTGGCTATTAGTAATTTGAATGTTCTCCCTCAACACCCAGAACCAAACAACCAAACAAAAAGCCCCGCCTTCCGCCTCTTCAAACACACTCCCAAAATGGGAAAGGAACCCTCCATTTCAGATTCCGATTGGGATCGGGCTTTCACGGACGAAGAACTTGAAGCCATCGACGCCATTTGCAGATCCGCCAGCACCATCTCCTCCTCTTCATCTTCCTCTTCGCCAATCAAGAAGCGCCACGTGCTGGAGTGCACCAACGACCTTGCCTCGACAGTGTCGCCTCCCAAGACCCGCCGCCGATTGCCTGAATCTCTATTCACTTCCCGGAAAGAAATGCACACATCATTCTCTTTTTCTCCTTGCTCTAGAAATCGGTTTATTTCTCGTGATAATACTGTTCGCTCTCCCTATCAAGGTAAAATAAACTTATTCTTTCGCTCGCATGGTATCATAACTTTTTAATTATCCGTTTTTATATTCTAGCTGAAATTCTAAATGGCGGTCGGAAATATTACAATGATTGTGCTGTACATGAAAAGCGGATACTTTTCTCTTGAACGATTAGATGGTATTCGTTCTTTGATCTTTTTTTTTTGCTCGAGTTGATATACCAGAGCATGTACATCTATTGCTGATGAACATTTGGTGGACATTATGCATCGTAAGCTGTACCTTTTTCTGGAAGGATAGGGTACACTGTACACAAGTATCCTTGCCTATCAATAAATATCTTTTATTTCAAATTAGATATTTAATTGAAAATCGAAGTACTAATGGTAAATTGTATCAAATTAATGTAATATTCATCATTTTTTTTTAAAAGAAAAGAATTTTATTAGAAAAAATTTAATTTTGAAAATTAGTTATTTTCACTGTTATTTAAAGGAGTTTGTTTAGCTTTTCTTTTCAACTATAATCTACTATACATTTTTAACAGACCCTTTTCCCAAGCCTTAGTTCTTTTTTTGTACACAGATATGAAATTTGGAGGTCGGATTGTATATAGCAGAACTGTTGAAGAGGTAGAAAAGGCTGCAGATGAGCTTCTTCATTTCATAGAAGCTAAGAAAAGTAAAGAGGGCAAGTGCATCCTTGGTCTGGATATCGAGTGGAGACCCACTTTTAGAAGAGGTAGCTTCAACTCCATCAATGAATAAAACTAGAGCTTTATTTGTAATGCAAGTCTTAAGTAGATCGCACTGGAAAAATGTCCGGAAAAGTTAATTCATAATACTTGAGCAGAGAAGGCACCTAGTTGAATCTGAAAAGATGGACGAGAGAAATCAGGAGTAAATGAAAATTGTGAAATATCTATTAAACAGTTGATAATGTGTCAGAAGAAGTTATTATAAACTTAACTTTACAACTTGGTGGAATCAGGCCAGTCTCTGGTAGGAGTTTAAATGCAGCAGTTCTGTCCAGCTAACAATTCTCGTCCTGCTTCTTGCTCTGAAGTTAATGGGATTTTTTCCCGTCTCTTTTGAGTAGCTTCTTATTGCTGGAAAGATTGCAATTGGGATTATAAAGTCTGCAATTAGAGTTTTATGCCTAAACTTTCATCAAATAAAGTTCAGATAAACAATCATTTGCCCCGTTAAAAATATGAAGTACAAGCTAAAGGAACCGAAGGTTGAGGTTATGGATGCATCTTCCAACAGCACACAGATGATATCCTTGAGGCTGGACGATTTGTTAAAACTCCAACCATGTTATCACTCCATAGAGCTATATATTTTGTTCTTAAAACAAGTTATCAACAGAGATTATATTATTTTTAGTCACCAATTGATGATTTTGTCTATTTTCTTTGTCACAGTTCAAAATGTCGTACTCCGTGTATTACTCATTACTTTTATTTTACTTTCCGTTATATTGTATGCATACATATATATAAGCTCTAGTTTTTCATCACAAAATAATTTTTATTCTATACACTGATTGTTTTCCTGTTATTTTTGCCTCGTTTAAAATTGTATTCTAAGAGAGACCATTATAGGTTCTGTTGCTGTTATATGTAAAAAACATTGCTAATCTGCGCAGGTGTTGCACCTGGGAAGGCTGCGGTTTTGCAGATTTGTGGGGACAACAATAGTTGCCATGTGTTGCATATCATTCATTCTGGAATACCTCAAAAACTGCGATTTCTTCTCGAGGACCCCTCTTCTCTAAAGGTTTGCTTAACAATCACCTAAGAATTTTTTGTAACTTCTGTTGAAGTCTACATTTTTACTATTTTGAGTAATATTTTGTAGCACAACTCAATACACAACTTGTTACGTGCATAGGTGGGCGTAGGCATTGCGAATGATGCGGTTAAGGTTTTCCAAGATCACAATGTATCTATAATGACTTTGGAAGATCTTTCTAATCTAGCCAATTGGAAGCTTAGTGGGGTTGCAAAGAAGTGGAGCCTAGCAAGTCTAACTGAAATGCTTATCTGCAGACTGGTACTTACAAGATCCTCATATAACTTTCACTACTATATCATGTGTATTATTCCTTGTCTTCATTCTGTCTTTAAGTGCTGAGATTTATAATTGGCTGTGAGCCACTTGTTGCATTTTGATTGGAAGGGGTAGACTTGGAAAAAGAATTCTTTGCCTCGATGAAAAATTCTGGATAACCAAACATGAAAAAAAGATACATTTACAATGTGAAGGAGTGAGAAGTTCGTAAACAATACCCTGCTACATGCAACTTGAAGTTCGTTAGAGAATTTATTTTCATTTTTAAAGGATATATCAGGAGCGCATTCCTTGTTATCATCTTTTGCGCGATAAAATACATTTCCTCTGTGCACAGATCTCTGTTTAAGGGGTCAGACACTGTGGTGCTCATATTATCTTTTCATTTTCTTCGGTTATTTGATGAGAAGAAAAAGACAAAGACAAAGAGATGTTTCTTTTCTGCTCATTTCAATTGACCATGTTGATTATCTCAGTTAATGATCTTGCTTTCCTTGTTATGAGGGAAGCACTCCATTACTGATTGCACTTTGATTATTCATTTCATGGTTCTTCAGTCTCATTCCACAAAATGTGGACGACAACTCTTGAAGCATCCGGTCCCCTATTTCTTCATATGCCACGAAGTCCCCCTAACCTAGAATTAACTTTCCCGGGCTGAACCAACCTCCATTGTATGTACCTCTCGACGAGACCGCTAAAGAATTGCATATACACTAAATAGTTGCTTATATTTTTTGGATAAGGTAAAAATAGTTGCTTATATGCACTTAGTCAATATATGAATTCACTTTAAATCCTGCCTGTAGCATGTTTTAAATATTCTTTTCACGATAGTGTGTCTCTGCTGTCTTGAATTGAATTTCCAGTCCTCTAATTCCTTTAGTTTTCAGGATTTATATCTTGTTTTTGTTAGTTTGTTTCAAAGTTGTTACATGGTGATACTCATTCTTTTGAATTGTAAATTTGATGATCACGCAAAAGACTGGCAAATGTTGCTTGGAAAAGTATTTTCTTGGAACCATGCATAAAGCACTTAAATCATTATTTAAGTACTTACAGTTCACTCTTTCAAATTTTAGTTTTCAGTAGTTCTTGAAAAGTTATATAACAGTGGATGCCATTCTTTTGTGCCACGAGGAGCCTATTTGTGGCTCAGGAAAAGCACGCCTTATGGCAAGTAATGCACCAGTGTGGTACTGTCACCAGAAGCCCTGTTGCATCATAATATTGTTTAATTACAGCTATGCATACAATGGAATCAAATGAACAATTTCAGGACATATTCACAAACAATCTTATTCCATCAATCAAAGCACGTTACATTGGCTGCAAGCGGTAAATGCCTAAATGGGTGGACTATACTAGCGATACAAGCATAAAATTCATTGTAATAGAATGAATGTTACAGCACACTTCCAAAGATTTTTTTAAACTTGACCAACATAGAATAAATACTGTGGAAGTATATTGTCCTTCAATATCAAAGGGAGAAGTTCAATTCAGAAGACCTCGCAGCTTAGCAAGCTGCTGAAGCGTACTGACTGCATGATGCGTCTGGTTCTCTGATGTGCATGTTGGCTGGTCTCTACCCCAATTCTCAGGGTTTAGCATAGTTAGTTAGCACTGCGTTGGATAGATGGCTAGGGGTGGGAACGGGTCGGATCGGGTTTGGTCGGATCCAACTCGACAACTGAACCGACAATTCGGGTTGGGATTTCACCCAACTAGAAATCAAACCGACCTGAGTTGGTTCACTTTGTTGGCTTCAAGGGGATTTTTCCCTTGATTATTTTTAAACCCGGCCCCTCAAATAGAGCTTTTCAGGTTGGTCCAAGCCAACTCAAAAATTGAATCGATCAGGTCGATTAGGCGGGTAATTTTCCAACCCCTAGATATGGCCAAGGACGGGGGATGCATAATAGGGCACTACAACAAGCTTGATCATGACACTTGGGCGCATCATGGATTGTTTTATTTAGGGATAATTGCAGCAGCGGTACCAAACCTTTCATTTAGTAGCAGACTTTGTCCAAACCTTTCATTTGTGCCACCCACGGTACCAAACCTTTCATTTTTGCCACCAATGGTACCAAACCTTTTAAAATGTCTGTAGCTGAAGTCTAAATGGATAGTTTCTGTTAATTTGACCGTTAGTTGACCGAATAATTGAATTTGATAATAATATTGATTGATTTTAAAATGTTAAAATGGTAATTTTACATTTTTAATAATAATCATTTGATTTTGGTTATTTTATTATTAAAAAATGTAAAATTACCATTTTAACCTTTTAAAATTAGTTAACATTATTGTCAAAGTCAATTATTTGGTCAATTAACGGTCAAACTAATAGAAACCATTCATTTGGACTTCAGCTGTGGATATTTTGAAAGGTTTGGTACCGTTGGTGGCAAAAATGAAATGTTTTGTACCGTGGGTGAAACAAATGAAAGGTTTGGTATCGCTGCTACAATTATCCCTTTGATTAATTGAAAAGTTCTGCTGGTTGAAAGTGTTTGTCCTTGTGTTTCATCTGTTCTCTACTATGTTTTTATTTACGAAGCTCAATTTGAAGTACTCGTCATTCAATCTAATGGTATTGGAAGAAACTGGAATTTCTTGCAGGGATAAACATAAAACTAGTAAACAAAGATAGATATATATTGCTCCTTCTCTTACTAGGTTCATAAGATTCGTCATATTGTTTTAAAAAGTGCATTATGTGGTTTCTGGTTGTCATTTGAACAAGCATTCTACAAATGGAATCTGACATATTTAGTCTCTTGTAGCTCCCAAAGCCAAATAAAATCCGACTAGGAAATTGGGAGGTTGAAGTTCTATCAAAGGAACAACTAAAATATGCTGCCACAGACGCATACGTCTCATGGTACCTATATCAGGTAAATGGCAGCTTTCATTGTTTATATTACTGCCGTTTTTCCTTGCTTAGTTCTCTTTAGTTTATAACATTTTCTTTGTTTCCGTTTTGTTATTCCCTAATTTTTTTACGACCTCCCCCTTTCCAAACTACAGGTGCTTAAAAGCTTTCCAGAGCCTGGTGATAACAACAGTGAGAAAACTTGTCCAGAGTCAAATGATCATAATTAATTATTATGTAGTGGTTACAGCTGGTGCTCAGGAAATCCTAACGGCACATATTCTTGCTTAATTAGCTTCTAAAAGGTACCCGGGTATCGAAATTCATTGTAAGAGAATTGCTTTCAAAATGCCTTTGCCAGCTCTGTATGGACCACCAGATGCTCCTAACATGAGAAAGGGAGGAACTGGAATCTGTCCCAATGGCAACTGCAGCATTTTGCTTGGGTGGTTGCAATTGTTAGAGAGGAGAAATGTAATCTTTGGTCCTGCTCTATGGGAATTCCATCTTCACAACTGGGTAAAGGCCCCCTTAGGGCACACCACGAAATCGAATCTCAGGGCATATTCTATGTACTATATTGGCCAATCAATGGACAAACTTTTTGCTGACTGTGTCTCTCATTTTATTACATAAATTATTGCGTCCTTTTAAATTATCATAAATAATCACTTCTTTCAAGCAGTAGTGCTGTTATTCATTGAGGGGATTTTATACTGCATGAGAAGTTTAAGCTTCTTACAACCCAAAGGAAGCCAGAATGCCCTCTCCTGTCATGACCATCCCACCCTAAAAATGCCCATTTTTGTCGAGTTTCGAGTGATCATCATTCTCATTGCAACCTCCTCATTTTTCTATTACTCGTGTAAATCATATTATTCATGCATTCTCATGGCCGGTTACACAATATTTGTGGAGATTTTACTTGTAAGACATGCCTTTTTCTCACAAGTAATACCAATAAGACTAATCAAATTCGATATTATTAAACCATATGATAAATATTTTTCAAATCTTTTTTTATCTAATAGTGTAGAGTACCCTTGGATGCATTATTATTAAACATGTCAAAATTATCTTGTGGAGGTGGTGCGTTAGTTGGAATGTGACATTGGAAAGATGAAAGGTGATGACTAATGAGCCTTTGCATGTGAGTGGGACCTTAACATAAAATCAATCGATGCTATTCCCTTTCCCATTTGAAGATTTTAATTATGGCGTCCAGTCCATGTGACGGGGTATGGGATGCCCATTAACAAATGGACAACAAATTATTATTATTATTATTATCATTGTTTCATTCAAATCAAAGTGCTATTATGAATTTCCCATTTTCATTATTTCTTTGACAATGTAACAAATATGTTGTTAATTATTGCAGTTATTTTTAAGGGATATTTTCACGAATGACCATAATTAAGGGTGTAAGTTGAAAAGTGTCCAATTTTCAAATTTAATACTAAACTGTCTATTATGCCCTTAATGAAAAAAAAAGGACATTTGAATCTCTACGTATTCTCGACATTTCAAATGTCATTCTCGACATTTGAATCATGTTTTATATTTCAAAAGTACACACGTCAATTCACAATATTAAATGTTCTCGACATTTGAATCCTGTTTTATATTTCAAAAGTACACACGTCAAATCACAATATTAAATGTTCTCGACATTTCAAAACGCCATTCTCGACATATTAAATGTCTATAAAGACATTTCATTCCAAACATAACATTTCTCTACACTTGAAATGTCGTTCTCGACATTTCTGTGTCAATGTAAAAAATAGCATTAATTGTGATTTGACATCTTGTCATTTGCAATAAATGGAGCAGGTTATGTGTCAAGATTTCATTAGCCAATATTTTTTTTTGCAAAAATGTCCATTTTATTGTCCTTGAATAGAATCATAAATTGTTGAACATGGGTATTTTGGTCTAAAATACACCAAAATGGCCATTTTTGCAAGGATTTTTGAAAGTCGCCATTTTTGCAAGTGGCTAGAGGAAAGTGGACATTTCTTACAATTTTCACTTTTTTTTTTTAATTGTTATATGTTTTAAAAATTTTGTCATATAGTAACTAACTCTTATATTACAAGTTCGAAAAGGATATTTTAATATTTATTCTCTTATTCATTTTCATATTTAATATAAGTTAAGTTGTTATGCGTAGAGGAATGTTGTTGTTGTTGTTGTTGTTGTTGTTGTTTATTCTTAAAAGAAAGCTGTAAATACCATTTCCGACTCCCATTATCGATTATTCCAAGAACTCCAATAAACCTTGTATTTTTACACTTTAGAACCTTGTTTACAATTTACAAACATATATTTAAGGAATTATTCTCACCTGTTTTCTTTTAATTAAATGGTTGTATCTATGTACATCTTGTTTTCTTGTTGATGTGTCTTCAAATCATATGTCCGCTTAACGAAAATTTGAAAAAAGAAAAAGGGAAATTAGACTTAGATTGGGCTCTCAATATTTTGCCCTTGTTTGGCTCCATTTTAATGTAAATTTGGAGGGAAAATGAGTTTTGAAATAGTGATTTTTTTGGCGGTCAAGTGGTTTTAAAATTATTTTATGAAAGAATATGTCTTTGAAAATAAAATTTATTTTATTTTATTTTTTTTTGGTAAAAATGAGGGCCAACCATAGGCTTGGGATGTATTAAAAAACAAAGTTCAAAACCACAATAAACATATACTTCTTTAATAAAGTCTATCGAAACAAATATACAATAAAGACATCCATATTCAATACCTATTGATGCGTAGTTTAGGGTTTATCCTCGAGCTCGAGCTAATTGCCCGAACTCAACCCATCTTAATTACGCTTAGTCCAAGCTCGGGCTTAGAGATGAGGTTGTGGTCTTCCATAGAGGTCGGGGTTGTATTGCTTTTGTCCGAACTCCTTGACCTCGTCCCACGCCTCTTACGAATGCTAATCTTATTTTAACAACTCTCTACTTTTCCTATTTGAATAAAAACTCTCAATCTATTACAAATTTGACTTTAACTCAAAATGTGCACTTTTAACATAACACAAACACCTTGTATAATAAGGATAAGGACTACAGAAAGTTGGATCCTTTCAAAACTCCATCTCCAAACACTTATAAATACATAACATATCCTCATTATTCATGTATGTTTTTAATGATACTCTAGCATACAACCTTTCGCACAATTTCTCTTTCCGACTTAAGTATCGAGGGGCGACAATAACACATCTCGACGCCTTTGTTTCAGGTATTAAAGATCAGATCGTGCGAAATTCATCTATCCAGTTCGAGTTCATGCAGGTACAAGTTTTTGGTAGCATCACATATTAACACGTTATGACACAACGGATACCAAATATGTCGTAAAATGATCGAGGAATCAAGACTAATTAAGGGTAAAAATTCATTTCAATAATTTAATCATTCAGCACGATTGCATGAAGATTAGTTACTAGAGTATCAGTTCCTCCACCTCATAGAATGTTACATTGAAACCCACAAATTTTTATCCTCTAATGACTTCTCAACGAGTAGTTAAGAAATATAAACTCTCACTCGTAAGTTAACTCCATTGACTTCTACAAGTACTTGCTTGTGAGACGTTGATGTTGACATGATATTTTTATAAATACAATATTATTGAAATTGTCACTGATGATAACTCGATAATCTCCGGTAAAGAAATTATTATGCATTAATTAATACACGGTAAATATGCATCAAAACTTCTGATACACTCGAGTAAGGAAAAAGTAAAGTCTTCAAACGCACTCGGTATGGATACTAAAAGGAAAAAGGATTATCTGTCCGTTTCTTTTGCCTTCCACAGTTCCACTTGATACAAGACGACATTAATAATTATTCAAGATGTTCAGAAGGGGTGAGAACCACTTGATATCCACTTCATGTAGAGCACACTACAAGACCACCACCCCCATGAGGCGTCTACCTCCATGCGACCGTCTACTCCCATGAGGCGTCTACTACCATGCGACCGTCTAGCCCCACGAGGCATTTACCCCCATGAGGCCTTCAACCCCCATGCGACCGTCTACCACCATGATGCGTCTACCACCATGAGGCTGTCAACCACCATGAGACGTCTACCACCGTGAGGCGTCAACCACCATGCGACCGTCTACCCCCACTACCCCCATGAGGCGTCTACCAATATGAGACGTCTACCCCCATGAGACATCTACCACCATGAGGCTGTCGACCCCTATGAGGCCGTCTATCACCATGAGGCGTCTATCACCATGTGGCCGTCTATCCCCATGAGGCCGTCTATCACTATAAGATGAGATCGTCTACCCCAATGAGGCCGTCTACCACTATAAGATGAGGTCATCGACCCCCATAAGTTCGTCTACCACTATAAGGTTGTCTACCCCCATGAGGTCGTTTACCCCCATGAAACCCTCTACGTCCACACAGGTCGTCTACCGCTATGGGTCCAACGCTACACTCAAATCACATAAATGACAATGTGCTAGACAGGAACCGCACAACGACAAACATGGGTACAACCAACCACTTGAGAAGTGGGGGTCATTTTATAAAAACGTGGGGGAATTGGGGAGGCTTACATGGGACACGTGGCACCAGCAATCGCCAAACGCACGCATAGCAGCAGGTGCATATAAATACCTCCAAAGTGAGAAATGTTTGTTTTCTTGAAACTTGAACTACGTGAATTCACATTATACTATCTTCCTACTCTTACAAACTGATTACCGATTCTCACGCAGAGGTACAATGGGGGAGAAAGTCCCGATCACTTTTTGTAGGTAGCAACCACTAACCGGAGCAGTCGGACCATCGCACTCGGTGAGGTAAACACGAATGACAATCTCACAAACATTTCATTGGAGCTGTCTGTGGAAAACCACTGAACAAAAAAGCTATGTCAAGAAAATGGACTAGGAGTGAAACGCCTATGGTCGGAAATGCGGCAGAGATGGGGTCGAAATCTGTCGTAAGGGATCATGACTCGCCACCGCCACCTCAGTACGTAACGCAAAGCCAATTTAGTGCCTTGAAAACACAATTGGCAGCCATGATGACCATTTTGCAAAGTCCAACACAGAAAATGGCAGCCCCACCACAGAATTCGTCGGAGGCAGTACATGTGCAACCACCCCAGATGGCGCAAACGGTTACCCCGCCTGTTACTCAGCTAACAACATGAGACATGGGGGCTTCAGGGTTTGTTGTTCCACAGGTTCCCCAACCCTCGATAGACTTGGAAAGAAAGATAGAGGAAATGATGACCCAGAAGATAGACGATACATTAACTAAGAGGAAGGACAGACGTAGGCAAATGGTTCTGGAGGAAGACCTTTTTGTGCCCGAAATTATGGTTGTTCCTTTACCGAAACGCTTCAAACAGCTAATGATAGAAGCATATGATGGAGTCACGAATCCGCTAGACCACTTGCGGACCTTCGTTGATTTAAAGAGGCTCTATGCAGCCCCAGATGCAGTGATGTGTCGGTCATTTTCCCCGACACTCAGGATGTAAGCTAGAGACTGGGTGGCTACCCTGGCACCCAAGTTTATAAAGATTTTTGACGAGCTTCCCAGGAGTTTCATGGCATACTTTATGAGTAGGAAAAGGAAACGGAAGACGACCATTGGATTGATGCAGGTAGTGCAAGAGAAAGATGAATCTTTGCACGAGTATTTGGCTAGGTTTAGCCGAGCGACGCTTGGTATAAAGGATCTTCAAATTCCATAGTAGTAACATCGTTAATGAATAGGACGCGGAACAAGGCCTTCAAGATGTCACTCTCCAAATATTCTCAAGAGTCGATGCATGACCTCTTGAAAAAGGGTGACATGTATGTTGACGCAGAGGAAGCAGAGAGGGTTACAAAAAATCTTAGAGAGGGATGAGAGACAGAAAGCCACAAGCGAAAGTTGGGTGACGTGCGAATACCCATTGATAAAAACAAGCTGAAGAATGAGCGCATAAACATGGGGTACACTCAGAATCAGTCGGTCAGGCAAAGATGAGAGGAGGTCAAAGCTTTCACCCCTTTAAATACTTAATGGGACAAGATATTGATGGAACATGAAAGAGCTCGAATGGCCGAGGTCGATGGCAGTATCAACCAGCAAGAGGGATAAGAGCAAGTATTGCCATTTCCATAAAGACCACGGACATGAAACAAAAGAGTATATCCATTTGAAGAAGGAGATTGAGCGCATTTTTAAGTGGGGTTTTTTGACTAAGTATGTGAGGAATGATCGAGGTAAGCAGAAGGTCGATGATCGACCGCAGCCTAAGGTCGGTCTTATAAATGTGATTATTGGAGGAATTACAGCGGGGGGAGACTCGAACTCAGCTAGAAAGAGCTATGCACGCACAGCTGGGGTCTGTTCCATTCAGAAAAAGGTTAGAGTCAATTAAAACATCATTTTTGGTGAAAAAGATTTAATAGCCGTGGCAACCCCCTATGATGATGACTTGGTGATAGTTGGCAATATAGCAGACTATGATGTCATAAGGGTATTGGTCGATGCCGGAAGTGCAGCGAGCGTTCTCACTTGGGAAGCATTTGAAGGATTAAAAATTTCTTTGAAAAGGTTAAAAGCGGTGTACATCCCCCTTCTAGGATTTGGAGGGGCTTCTATAATACCAGAAGGAGTCGTAGAGCTACCGGTGATGTTAGGTACCCACCTTGCAAGTGTGGTGATCTTAACTAACTTTTTGGTTGTCAAGACCCCCATGACGTATAATGCAATCTAGGTCAACCCCTGTTGAATGCTGCGGGGGCTATCCCCTCTACTTACCACCAAGTGATGAAATTCCCAACTAGTCGAGGTGTGGGATGTGTGAGGGTCGGTCAACAATCCTCGAGGAAATGTTACATGGACAGTATACGGACAAAGGGGTCATCACCAGTAATGATGCTGGACCTTGAGCCACTAAGGGGGCGAATTGAGCACCTCAAGAAGTACTATCAATAGACAAACGAGCAGAAAAATCGAGCAGCATGATACTTGCCTGTAAATATAGTTGCTAGGGGAGTTTTTATTTCTTTTTGTCTGATGTAATGACTACTTGTAAATATTGTATCTAGGATTTTTATGATGTAATGCCTGCTACATACGCACTTGATTGAAAATTGTTTAGTGAAAAACCTAATTGGCGGCAGATGATGAGGGCGCTAAAAAAAGGCCAGCCTAGCTGGGCTGTCCCGGTGCGACTACTGAGCCCCCAAATATTGGCAAGTTAAATTTTGCTGTGAGATATTGATTCATAACTAAGTGAAGTAAAGACTGCAAGCGGTGAGCAAAAAAGCCTAAAAATGGGCTAGCTCAAAATCGCTAGAAGCTGGTGGCGAGCTTCAAAGACCAAAAAATGGTTAAAGATAATAAAGGCTAGCTTAGCTGGGAAGATATTGATTCATCATTCATAACTAAGTGAAGTGAAGACTGCAAGTGGTAAGCAAAAAAGCCTAAAAATGGGCTAGCTCAAAATCGCTAGAAGCTGGTGGCGAGCTTCAAAGACCAAAAAATGGTTAAAGCTCAAAATCACCTAACCCTGACATCAACGATCCAAGACAGTTCTCCATGTAGTGATGAGGAAAAAAGCCTAAAAAATGGATAGCTCAAAATCGGTAGGGGCTGGTGGTGAACTTCAAAAATAAAAAATGATTAAGGTTCAAAATCATCTGACCCTGACCTCGATGATCCAAGACAACTCGGCATGTAGCGGTGAGCCAAAAAGCACAAAAATTGGCTAACTCAAAATTACTAGGGGATGGTGGTGAGCTTCAAAAATAAAAAATGGTTAAGGCTCAAAATCACTTGACCTTGCATTCGACATTTCAACATCGCTCGACATATGGATGTGAGCAAAAAAATCAAGAAATTGGCTAGCACAAAATAGCTTTAAGGGCGGGTGGTGAGTTTTTAAAATAAAAAATGGTTAAGGCTCAAAATCACTGGACCCTGCACTCGGCAATCCAAGATTGCTCAACATATGGCTGTAGCAACAAAGTCAAGCAATCGGCTCGTTCGAAATCGCTCTAAGGGCTAGTGGTGAGTTTTTAAAACTAAAAATGGTTAAGACACAAAATCACTGGACCCTGCATTTGACAACCCAAGATTGCTCGACGCATAGCGGTGAGCAACCAAGTGACTTTTTCAATTTAGATGAGGAGCTATAAGGGCTGTAACATCTTAGAATCTCAAGAATCACCTCCTCGCCTGTGTAATCTCGCTCTATATCTATATTTTTGTTTAAAGATTTAGTCGACTCGACATGTCGTATTGGAAAAATCGATTGAAAAATTTGAAATTTGGTCGGATGTGGTGAAAGGTCTGACTCAGAACGGAATAGGCCAACCCCATAAGGAAAATTGTCGACGGGACACGGCCTATGCAGCTGGTCAATGGTCGACCGTTGACCAGCAGCCCCGTTGGTCAACAAAGATCGACTAACCTTGCTGGTCAACTGTTGACCAACAAGGTTGGTTGACTCCCTCTCCCCCCCGCTTCATTGGAAGAGGAAGAGGAAGAGAAAAATGTTTTATACATGACAAAAATGCGAGATGAAGGAAAAATGAGGAAGGTGGTGGTGGATGATGAAGATTTCGATAAATTAAAAGAGGAATTGAGATGGGAGGACACACACCTCTTTCAATATTGATAGATTTTGAATTTTTTTGGAAAATTTAACTCAAGACTAAAGCCTACTTATGGGGTGCCACTTGTACAATGTTTACATAGCTTTACGTCAAATGGACTATTTTACCCGTTTATATTGAATGTCGATAAAAAAAAACTTTAACCAACACGAAAAAAGTGAAGATGTTATCCCATGTCAATGAACATCGACAAGGGATAAGGGGCTAGTGATACATGACGACATTAATAATTATTCAAGATTTTCAGTGGGGTGAGAACCACTTGATATCCACTCCATGTAGAGCACCACTATAAGACCGTCTACCACCATGAGGCGTCTACCTCCATGCAGCCGTCTATCCCTATGAGGCGTCTACCATCATGAGGTCGTCGACCCCCAGGATGCCATCTATCCCCATGAGGCGTCTATCACCATGAGATCGTCTACCTCCAAGAGGCGTCTACCACCATGCGAACGTCTACCCCCATGAGGCGTCTACTACCATGAGATCGTCTAACTTGCATCTGTCCAACTTGAGATACTTTGAATTGAATAACAGAATAAAATGGGAAGACATGGATTAATAAATTGAGCAAACTTTGGGCTCATTGACTTTATCTTCCTAGTTGGACGTATCTCAAGTTGGACAGATGCAAAGAACTTAAAAGCAATTCAGCCACTGGTGACTTCAGGATTTCCATAATATAACCAATCTGGTAAACCCAAAAAGTACATAAGCTTTTCAATAAGAAGTACCCAAATGGAGATGGAGAAGTTAGATCTCGTAAGGTGCTCATGATATAAAATTGGTGCACAAAACCTAATCCATTCATGGCATCAAGTACTTAGCAAACAAGATTAGTCATTCTCTTCTAAACGTATATAACAGATAGAAGCCATTGAACAAAAAATGCATATTGTTAGTCCCCTAACTTGTGGCATAGTTTCATTCAGGCACCAAACTATTGTTTCAAGTTAGTGTGTGAACTTAATTTTTATTT
>CAIGRF010276387.1:79347-91753 GCA_903798235.1 Fraxinus ornus
TAAAATATGTACCTTCCCTAGATAAACATATTCTCCATGCTGTAGTTGACTATATCCTTTTTACGATCAATAACCTCAAGGCTTCCGTCAGCATGGAATCTCCCTACATCATCCGTATGGAACCACCTCATTCATTTGTCATCAACCTAAGCATCAGCAGATTAAGAAAGTAAATACATCTAACCCAGAGTAAAGAGCACATTTGGCTAGCTTAAAATAAATAAAAGTTACTTTCAATTTCCAAACATGTTCGGAACATTTTTCTTACATTTAAGTTAAAAAGTAGTTTCGAAAGTAACATTTGTTTTACTATTAAAATAAGTAGCTTTTACTTATTTCCAATTTTAATCAAACAAAAGTTACTTATTTACTGATAAGTAAACTGTTCGGGCATAGCCAAACCTGCTCTTTATCAGTGTGAAATACCAAAAAGAAGAAGAAGAAGAAGAAGCACAAAATTTCAAAATTACTTGTACACTTCCTTTGATTTCTCATCACTTTTGAAATATCCAAGGGTAAAGTTTGGTCCACTAATAACTATTCCTCCATGCGGCACTGGAGGAGAATCGCTAATTAAATATCCACCCTTCGGCCAATCTACCAACTGAAATTTAGAGATAAAATTATACGTAAAACATTTTTTTCGAGGATGTTATAAAATAAAGAATTAATATAAGCAATCCAATACTCGAAAACGAAAATTATGTCTTTCATTCATGAAGAAGAAATATACAACTTGGAAACATGTGGGTGATACTTTGAAGTGAAATACAACTGTGTACATTTTACCTTGATGAACGAGCAAGGTAGCGGATGGTCAACTCAATTAACGGACGTATCATCATATTCACTAAATGTTCCAACAGCACAGGTTTCAGTAAGACCATACACTTGACCTATTGAAGCACTGAAAATGATGAACAATTAAGGGTTAAATGGTGTGTTTCATACACAATATTTGACAAGATTGGACGGTATAGTGAACAAGAAGTCCTATCCAATCTTCCCTAACAAACATTCCAAAAACATTTAAAGCAATATTGAAACGGAACCTATACATAACAGTTGTAATTGATAAAAAACTAGAAGAAGTAATTGAATATAAATATCTAGATTGCCAGAAATACATTACCTAGAACAAAAGAATTATATTAGCACCTTTTATGATTGCTTTGGTTTCTATGGATTTTTTATTCAAATAATTTACAACCGAAAGTAGAAATCTGAAATGTTTATCCTTTCATTGCCAAGATTATTTACTAATAGCAAAGCAGCACCTCAACAAACCATTAAAAAAAATGGAAAAAGAGAAACAAATAAAAAAACGTTTTTGTTTTAGCTATAGGCAGTACCTATTACCCCATGAGCTCTAAATCAAAACTGCTTGCACCGTTCATGTAGCTCAAATGGGCATACCAAACATAGGCACATATAATTCTACATACCCACTCAAATCTCTATAATCATACAATTTATTTATTCTTATTCAATTGGTTTACAGTAGATGCAATTATTTACTTAACAAACAATGCCTCTTGTTTTTTCCAGCTAGAAAATTGATACACGCGCCTCATACATACCTCTAGATCATGGTCGAAGAGGAAGGAATCGAAGCATCAAAGATCATACTTACATGTATGTGTTTCAATTCCCGTAGGCTTTCTGGAATTTGTTGCTACGGTTGCAATGATTTTCGAGAGAAGAAGAGAGAACCGAGAGCAATTAGGAGAGAGAGAGCGAGAGCAATTAGGGTTCAGGCAGGAAAATAGGAGCGTCCGGACTAAGGCAGAGAATCGTTGATTGTCGAGAGAGAAGAAGAGCGAGAGGGAGAGGGAGAGCAATTAGGGTTAGGAAGACAGAGAAAATAGGAAAGCCAAGCATTTTTGTCATTTGTTCACTCGGCTTCAACGACTACACGGCGGCTCGACTTGTGAATAGTGATATGGAAAGTGAGTCTTTTATTGATGTAGGATACTTTTTAGAAAACATATATATGATTTATTAGATACATATAACTTATTGCACATAAAAAATATTAAAGTACACTACAACTCCAATGGTGAAGAACTCATTGTTTTACTTAGAGGTCAAAGGTTTAAATCCTTGGACCCCCAAAATTTTAAAAGGTAATTTTGAAAATCGGTAAATCAGTCGGGTTAACTCGGTCAAAGTCAATTTTTGACCGATCAAGTGCATTCTTATTAAATTAATCTATCCAGCCCAAGCAATGGCCTGGATCACCGATTTTCTGGCCCTACCGACCGGTCCTGGCCGGGTTTTATAACAATGTTTTGAACTTCATTTTTTATAAAAAAAAAAATTGAAATAATGATTCGATGGATAATGCATGGTTAAAAATAAATAACAACTTTGAATTTACATTTAATATTATTTTATTAAAAAATGTATAACAAAAAATAAAATTGAAAAGAAAAAATATTTTAAAAATAATGGTGTTTGAAAAACAAAAATCACTTCATCCTCTTCCATCTTCTCCCCACCCATTCCATAACACTTTCAGACCAAATCAAAACCAAAAACCACTGGTGGGCCACCGCATACGACCGCCTCCTCCCACACCGCAATCCGCCACCAACACATTTGCAGATCTTTTATCCATTTCATCAACATCAATCCAGGCAATGAACCTAAACGCTCGACCAAACGGACCCTAATGCCACTACTCTTCTCAGATCTCAATGACTTGGGTTGGAGACCAAAGGCTGCAATTTTCGCCTTTATTTGTGAGGTTGGTTCTCATAAAGCAGCTAATTCCTGCAGCCATGGCGGGTTAGACATTCTCTCCTGATGATAAAAGTGAAATTTGAGTCTCCAATTTCTTCTTTCATAAGAATTTTTTTCTACAATAATTATTATTTTTTCATTATCTTTGATTTACTTTTTCTACGTGTAAAAGCTTATATATCGTACGGATTTTGTATATATGCTCTGTTTTTACCTCTCTCAAAAAGGCTTAGGTAAAAGTGATACATAAATCCCTTCAAAAGAAGAAAAAGTGATAAATAATTGTACTAAAAATAGTTTTGAGGCTCAGATCTATTCATGGTCAGGACAAAAGATCTCCAAATGTGTGTACCTTGGAATTTGGGATAGTGGTGATTTGTGGTGTGGGAGATGGCCCACAAGTGATTTTTGGTTTTCATTTAGTTTTTTTTTTTAATTATGTATTTGTGATTTATTTGTAATTTTTTGAAAAATTTGAGATTATCGTTACAATTTGTTTTTTATTTTTTATTTTATTTATATAGGAGAGATATATTTTATCATTTTACAACTTTTAGTGTTTGAGTCACGTTATTTTGGAAGAATATATTTTAAAATAGTAAATTGATGGAGAATGTGTGGTTGAAAAAGAAGGAAAAATTATTGATGTGATGAAAAATATTATTTTATTGAAGAATGTGTGGTTAAAAATGAGTAGAATAATGAAAATGAAAATTAGAATATATTCTGAAATAGTAGATTGATGGAGAATGTGTGGTTGAAAAAGAAGGAAAAATTATTGATGTGATGGAAAATATTATTTTATTGAAGAATGTGTGGTTAAAAATGAGTAGAATAATGAAAATGAAAATTTTAATGAGTATCAAACATGAGCTTAGTTGAAAAAATGAGTGAAAATAATGATTTATACAATAAAAATGTGTAAATAGGGTGAAAATATAAAAAAAAAAAAAATGTAAGAAGTGGACTTTTTGCACAATAAATTCCAAACGTAAGGACGTTTTATACTAATAACCCAATAAAAAATGTAAATTATAATTCAATAAGTTTTGTTTGTCAATAATTTCAAATACAAAAAAAAAAAAAAAAAATTGAAATATGCCACTTTTAACACAGGTTACAGAGATGAAATTTTAATAGTGTCAAACTAACCACTTAACTATCAAAATCGAAGTGCTTCTATGAAAACCTCAATTTTTTTCATTCTGAGAGCTTGTTTGGTTTAGATTTTTTGGAGGAAGAATTGATTTTAAATAGTGATATGATGGGAAATGTGTGGTTGAAAAACAAGAAAAAAGTATTGATTTGATGTAAAATATTATTTTATTGAAGAATGTGTGGTTAAAAAATGAGAATTGATTTACTGTAGAATTGTAAAATCCAAACCAAACATGCTCTTGGTGTGAACATCGCCACGTTCAAATCTGAAGATACTTGAAACATGTTGAATAATTTGAAATCAATGCAAAATTCGGAGTTTATTTAACTCGAAGATAGTATCATATCATGCTTGACAACCTTTCAAGTTAAGTTACAAATTTTATTATTCTACGAATCTCGAAAAGCTATCATATTTTACTAGAGAAATAAATATACATAAGATATTACTTTTGGGGGGTGAAAAGACAACAAGATAAGATAGAGGCCCAACTCGGACCCTTCGTAAAAACAAAAAAAAAAGTTTAACGTACCAAACGGAAAATTTAAGAAATATTTAGAGCAAAACTCGAGGACCAAACTGAAGATTTTCTTAAAATATCATCACTGAAAGGCAACTATAGTGGACAACTTTTTCTTGGTTCGTTTTCGCTGAAGTTCGTGGAAAAATAGTAAAAGAATACTTTCAAACAAATATATTCATCATTAGAGTATATAATATAATAATAAAATTGACATTTTGGCCTTTTCGGCTTAGATATTAAGTGGATTATTGCTATTCAGCACATAACATGTCTTGACAACTATATACAAGATAATTTGATTTGTTACTTTTTTTGTCTGCCTATCAAAATGTCTTCTTTCTTATGATTCACAATCACCTACGTACATCAACTTGTCACATGACCTTTACACCATATCAAATGGGGACAAATTTTAACTAATCAGAGTACATTGAGGAGTCGGTTTCACTTGTTGAATCGGGTCGGCTCGATTTTAGTACAGTCCAAAACCAGCCAAGTTAGGTCGGGTTTGGACCGAAAATGGGCCTAGCACTTGGTCCACCCCCCGACACTTTATAGCAAAATTATTATTTTTTGCAGAATATATTTAGGGCTTGTTTGGGTCGGATGTCGGATTAAAATCTGATTTTAATCTAAGTCAAAGTCAAACAATCAATATTAACCACATTTTTCACGGGTCATACACATTTCAAAAACTTATATCAAAATTCACTAAAAATCTCATTTTAATTTACACCGAACACCCTCTTATCTTAGTACTTTAAAGAAAAAAAAAACCCAAAGTGCAAAAGAGCTTGTATTTATTTATCCTTTTAATTGTTTTATTCCAATCGTCTTTATTCTTTATTTTTCTTCTTTAGCTTTATTCTCCTTCGACGTTTTGGTATTTTTCTTGGTTATTGGTTTTATTTCATATTATACCATTACTTCTGTTTATGTTACCTTTAAATTAATTTAGAGATGGACTTCATGTATAAACTTCAACTTCTAAATTATACACAATGAATTTTAATATTTAAATCAAAACATTCTATCCTAGATTTGTAGAGAAAGATCAATTGAACAAAAATATACACGTCAAAATTATTTGATCTTCGTATCCAGTATGAATTGTTATCGTTATATACAATGACATGCTTGATAAGTTGAATTGAATAGTACATGATAATACTGATTAAAAAAAAAGAAATTAAATTATTACCTATTGTCGTGTTATTGTTTCATATGCCTGTGTAAAGCAACTACAACCAAGTTTAAAAACTTGTCTTATCGTGATCGTGATTTAAATCAGGTATTTGTCAAAAATTGATATTTTGCTATGGAAATTTGGAAACAAAGGGTGAAATGGTAATAAGAGAAAAATACATAAATGAGTTGATAGGATGAATCCTACAATCCTTGTCATAAAATATCCTTAAAAAATGTAATTAATTGCACATATACCTACAAATCACCAATAGGAATCGATTTTATTTTATTTTTGGTCAAAATCGTGATAGGATAGGGTCTTAGTACAAACAGTAATTCCCCTTGTACAGAGGAATTGTTGCCAAAATTTCGACACAGCAGCATCTGTTTGGCTTTTGCTTTTTTTTTTTTTTTTTTTTTCCAATAGAAAACTATCAAGTGTGTTTTGTAGTAATACTGATAGCCCTTTTTTATGTACACATAATAGTACAAATTAATGAAGATTTATGTGTGACACCTCCCATCATTTTTGGCTATTGTTTTACACTAATACCCTGTTTGATATGGGAATTTTAATTTAAATTAAAGTTAATAATTAATTTTAACAATATCATTATGAGATTCACAACCTTTCGATTATACATTTCATTAGTTTTTATTAAAATTTACTTAAATTTTAATTTTAATTCCCATCATACAAGGACTAAGGATAAATACAAATGAAAATTAGAATGCACATGCGTGTCGGTGTATCTTGTGTAGGTATATAATTATGTATCAGAGATTTCATAATAATAATAATAATAAAATGAAAAAACCCAAGTGTGAAAGGTGAATGGGTCCACACGGACAGACAAATCGCTTCCTTGATTTCATTTTCATAAAATCGTATCCTACCGTGCATATCATATAGACTTAAAAGTACTACGCTAGTTTTTGATATACAGCCTGACTTCATTGGCTCGTGTGAAAATGTTACGCAAAGCCCACAAATTTTAACCTATGCCAAATTTTTTTTTTTTTTTTTTTTACCCAGGTATCTCAACTTAGTCAGACTAATTTTCTGGACCACCAGCCACAGGTCCCTCAGTAACTGGTGGAGGTAAACCACGGGTTATGCCCAAGTTGACCGGGTTCGAGCACCACTTATACTCCTGACCCCAAGGGAGCCTTCCTCCATGGTTATTAAATCATCAAACTGCTCCAACCAATATTGATTATTACATCACTCAGCTGCTCCAACCAGAAATCGAACTCCCCACGCTGAGGTTGCAAGCCCAACAATGCCCTTCCTTTGCCAACTTGGATGTGCCCCGGGGAACCTATGCCAATTTCTTGATTATTGCTATCATGGAACGTGTAAGAAAATTGAAGTCAACATATGTTCAATTATTCAGAAATAATAAAATAAAAATTAACAAGCTAGAGTTGACAATTCATTTGTATTCAAAGAAAAAAAAAATATTAATATGTAACTAATCTTGAATCGCTACACAATTATTAAATAAATACCTTGATTGATGGCAGGGGCAGACCCATGAGCGTAATTCAGTGGGACGAGACAGAATTACGTAAAAATCATGGGTTAAAAAGTCAAAATTATGGACTAAAAAATAATAAGGCACTGGACCTTTAATGGGTCCGCCCGATTGGTGGGGAGCACTCTTTATTTATTAAAGAAAGATATAGTTGGTCAATGTTATAAGAATAAATTTCAAATAGTTTATTTTATGTACTTTGTCAACCTACGTGCAAGTATGTCTAGAATGGAATAATATGTATTAATTCTTTATCCCTATTTACATAATCAACCCTCCATTTGTAGATTAAAATACTTTTTTTAAGATTGAATGTCGACTCGACCAACTCTCAAGGAGTTGGAGGTTGAAAATTGCCAAATGGCCTAAATCCTAATATTAGTTACATACTTGCTTTATGTAGAAAATTCAAAAAATTAATAAAAAATAATAATTTAATCTCTCTCCCTTTCTGGAGATCAATTGCCAAATGGCCCATAGATTCGATATATTTATGACATTTTTAATATATTAGATTAGATGATGTTGCAAATTAATAAAGAAAGAAAAAACAAAATTTTGGAAAAAATAAAGGGTTAGGTTCTTCAATTTTTTATGTGGTGTAATGATTTTTCGACCTTAAAAATCGAGGTTCTAGTTCTCAAATCTAATTAAATAAGTCGAGGACCTAGATCCTCAATTTCGAAAATCGAGATCCATAATCGCAATAGAGGAATCGAACCCTAATTTTTAATTGTCATGTCCAATTTAATATCAAACGTGTTATTATATTTCATTTTGAATATAAAAGCGAAACATTATCACGTTGGTTACTTAAAATTGAGTCTTCTTCGGGCCTTGTTTGAAATTCGTTTTGAGAGAGAAAAATGTATTTTTGGAGAATGTGTTGTTAAAAATTAAGAAAAAAAATCGATTTACGTTTGATATTATTTTATTAAAAAATATGTGGTTGAAAATAAACTTTAAAAAAACGATTTTTTTTTTAAAAAAAATGGGGCTCAAACAGCCTCATAGAAAGAAAGGGAAGGGTGAAATTCAAAAAACGAAAAACAAATATCAAAGTGATAATTATTTATCTATAATTTATAATATACCTAAATATCACATGGAGGGGAATCATTTTTTGGACGTTTGTAACCCTCCATAGAATCATTGTTTTGACATTTCTAGCCTTACATGAAGGGTAATAAATTTATTTATTACACATCCAATAAAATCATTTATTATACATTGTATATCCAATTCTCAAGAAAACATTTATGTAAATGCATGTATGGACACCTATCGTAGTAATTATATGTTGAATACATTTACCTATAAATGCATACGTGCACACATAAAGATACTTCAATGAATTTAATGGAGGCTGACAATGCATATATGAAATTGGAATGAAATCCAATTAATTGGCAAGCAAATAAAGCTCTACAAACTACAATGAAGGAGCGGCTGCTTTGAATTGAAGATACATATATTACACGCATAAAAAGAAAATAGGTGAATGTTGCCTACTGCTGTAATATACTATATAGATACACACATTGGCGACAGATAGGAAGAACAAAAAGATGGTGGAATACTTGGACTGCTGAAGGAAAATATATACACGTAACTGTAAGGCGGAGAATTTATTCTTTTTGGCATAATAAACTCGGCGGCTACAAGATATATATACACGCACACAGAAATCAGGAGACATTGGACGGTTATTGGGAGAGAAATAGAGAAACATATACACACAGAAGTCGTTAAGAGACAGAAATTAGGCAGACACGATAAGACGGAAGACGGCATGAGTACTAAAAATTTTCTAACACGTTTGATGATATGATTGAATAATGTAAATAAGATTTTAAATTTTGTATTTTGTTTTAGATATTTAATTCATTTTAAACATTTTTAGTTAGGTTTTAAAAAATTACGGTATCTTCACATCTTATCTTTATTGTACTTATAGAGTATTTCAAAACAACATGCAACGCACGTTTTATTTGACTAGTTACAAGAAGTGTAAACAAAAATAAAATATATAAAATAAGGAAATTATTGTTTNCCCTTTCTTCCCAGCATCTTTTGTCAATCACGCTGCAAGCAAAGACCTTGATTTAATACGCACTTTAATTTCGGTCCCAAAATGTTGGGACCCACTCAACTTCTTTTCATGTGTTATTTAATTTTTTGGGTTAATTCCACAAACGATCACTTAACTTACCTTAAAATTATAAAACGGTTACTGAAGTTTAAAACTTACAGAAACGATCACTGACCTTTAATACATTTTCACAAACGGTCACTGAAATTTTAATTTGTTTCACAAACGGTCATTGAAAGACCGTGATGATTTTAATTCAAACTTAAACGATCAAAACACGTGAACATAAAAGTTTGATCATCTCAAGTGCAAATTTCTTTTAAACAAGAATACACTATATTTTTATGTTAACTAAAATAAATAAAAGTGCATTAAAAGTTAGGAAATCTATGCACGATCACACAAAACATAGAAAAATATTTATACCTCATATCTAAATTTTTGGTCTTGTACGTATATAGCCGGAACGAGAATTAAAATATCACTTTTACAATTTCCTTCTAATTTACTTCAAATGTGACACTTAATTGCAAGAAATTTGCACTTAATGTGGTCAGCTTCTATATCCACATGTTTTGGTCATTTAAGATTGAATTAAAATCATAACGGTCCTTCAGTGACCGTTTGTGAAACAAATTAAAATTTCAGTGACCGTTTGTGGAAGTGCATGAAATTTCAGTGACTGTTTCTGCAAGTTTTAAACTCTAGTAACCATTTTATAATTTTTAGGTAAGTTTAGTGACCGTTTGTGAAATTAACCCTTAATTTATTTTTTTCTTTCTAGAAATGATGCATAAATATAACTAATTAGATCATCCAAATATTAATGTATGCCCTAATGAAAACTTGATGCAATAAGTCGGTGCAACACACTGGTTAGACTTAGACATTGTGAGCAAATTTTTACATGATAATTTCTCTTATGTCAATTATTATAAGTCGAAAGTTTTTTATTGAATTAATAGGGATTGCATTAAATTGATATTCGCACTAGTTAACATTTCTAATTTCGAAATAAGTGGAAATATAAAGAACACGGAAATTATACACGAGTTTACTATTGATTAAAAAAATTTAAATCGAGACAAATATCGAGAATAGGATTTCATAATCTCGTAGAAAGCCTCGTCTCCCCCTTTGAAGATTAAAGGAAATTTTTGAAGCAAAATGATAAATGACTAGAAATATAGGGGTTGGTCATGAATTTCATATTTTGCCACTATTCACTTATGAGAGAGGAGTACACTCAAGTTAACATTACTCGAAATGTTGCGTAAGGAATTGAATTTATTAAATTTTTTAATAGTGTGTTGACACGTCGGTTGGAGTGACCAAGAAGTCGTAGAGCAAATATCAAATTTATTAGGAATAAGATTTTCCGATTCATATATCAATTTACATTTCGAAGCGTTCAATGAATGTATTAATGGACTTTATTGACATGTCTATTTGCATAGTTCAAAGCTCAAAATTTTTTTCTACTCCCTTCTATCAATCTATGGAAATTACGTAGCTTAGATGACTTCCAAAGTTTTTGTGGTCAAAGTTAAAAAAAAATTGAATTACTTATTTTGAAAGTAATCTCTATTTTACCCTAAAAATAATATAAACTTTTTACTAAAAGTAAAAAAGTAATTGTTGAAACATAAACTTACTTAAAAGTAAGTTCAATTCAATTTTAAACTTAGCCAAACACATTCTAAATTATATTTCTAACTTCAACACATTCACTTATGTTCAAATCAGATTCATTAGTTTGAAAAAGCAAGATTTGATATGGGAAAAACAATAGAAAAGTTTGAAAATACTTATTGCCCATGAAATTAATTACTTTTATTCATGATTCATGACGTGATGTCGGTTCATTTAATATTGAATAATGATGTTTAGTATCAGTGTTGGTAGAGCACGTTATTTAATTAAAGATGAAATTATGTAATTTATTTAATTGTACCTTTTATTTAATGANTTTAGTATCAGTGTTGGTAGAGCACGTTATTTAATTAAAGATGAAATTATGTAAATTATTTAATTGAACACGTTATTTAATGCTACTAATGCTGCTATCTATACTGATATTAAACACCAATAATACTAAATAACACTACTACAAAAATTATGTAAGTGACAGAATGAACTTCTTAATCTTTCAGAAATTTAGGATCTGCATTAAATTCTGTTACAAGAATTGAATTTTCCTAAACTTCCCCAGTTGCAACCTGCATTTGTTACTTTTATCGAAGAACAATTTGAATTAGTTGATTACCTTCATTTGTAAGATTGTCATTGCTTTTATTGAAGACCAATTTAAATTAGTTGATTCACTTTGGGTATGCTCATGCACTAGTAGCAATTTTTAGTTGATTATATTGGCAATAAATACGGTCTAAACATTCGATTCATTTTCGATATTTTGAATACACTAAACATCCGATTCACTTTGGATATGTCCGACACTCTAAAAAGCAACTTTTGTAGTTGATCTTATTGACGATTTATACGTGTCAGTAAAAATGTATTACTTTCAAATCCAACTAAACATTCGTAATGAACATAAACTATGACAGCTTATTTTGGTCGTAATTGCGTATTTACAAACATCATCAATTCTACACATTATAGTATGTATATATATTTAAATAATCATCATAAATATTAAAATTACACGCAAAAGTTTCAAACCCACTGTCTTAACACCACATAATATCTTCTTCTTTTTTTCTTTTTGTTTAAGGAATGAGAAAAGGACTGACACATTTTCGTATTCACAATACGAAGAATTTAGACCTAAAATGAAGAAGGTTAAAATACATATGGTTTTGACAAGTACGACGAGTCATAAAAAATATGTAAATTATCGCCATTGTTATGGTATTAATCTAAATCATCTGATAAATCGTATTAATAATACTCTCTAGTGCAGATATTCTCCTGGAAGGCAGGATTTATCCTGGAAGGCAGGAGCTCTACTGGAAGGCAAGATGCAGGATGGGGGTTGACTTGCTTGGCACTTTGGCAGATCAGTTGGGGGGGCTCTTCAACACTGGCCAGTTTGGGGCACATCCTGCGGTTTACCTGTCTGCATCTTGAGGGGCCGAGGTGTAGACTCCAGGATTTAGTCGCTGTAAGGTGGATACCTGGATATCAAAAAAAAAAAAAAA
>CAIGRF010276420.1:23628-50876 GCA_903798235.1 Fraxinus ornus
TGTAAAAGCTGAACGGCCGGAAATCGCAACCCAACGCACACACCCTGGAGCTGAAACGGCGAACGGTTTGTTGCTAGAAACGCCTGGACGGAGAAGACCCAACTCCCTGGAGCTGAAACGGCGAGTGGCGGTTGATAGAATAACCGAACGGAGAAGACCCAACTCGTGGCAGAATCCCTAGCGCGCGAACAGCACCCAAGCGAATGAGGAAGGGATGTTCGACGAACTCGCGGCAGAAACCCTAGCTCTGCGAGAAGCTTACCGGAGAAAAAGGAGGTGACCGGACGGCGAGTAGAAACCCTAGCGGCTCTGATACCATGAAATAGCTTAAGGTATTTCTTATCTTTATTCATAGAAAGATTGTACATATATATACAAAACACTAATACTATGTATGGAAAGGAATTAGGGCTAACTCTAGGGCAACAATATTTACTAGACTATTCTAGGAAATAGTCTTTAACAATTTTCAACCTTTTTGAAGTGGTTCATTATGTTGCTGTGTTTTGAGGTTTTGGGGTTAATCTAGGACTTCATAGTTAGAAATTCAGAGGAGTGACTTATGATTTCCAGTCAAGTGGTCAACTGGGTTCTGATTCATTCACATTACAGTTTCTTATCTATGTTATGAAGCAACTGCAGTTTGAGCACATTGCCTGCCTGGTTGTTTATGCATAACAGTTTGCTTGCTGATAAAGGTGGTAACTATAGATAGATTTGGATGTAACTTGAAGCACTTCAGCATTTAGGAATGGAATTCCTTCATGAATTTTCAAATCTTGAGCAAGTGAAAGTGTTGTTGTGTTAACAAATCTTCCCAGTGTAATATATAATTAGACTTTGCTATAAGCTTGTCTTCAGATTCAGTGAAGCATAGTAGAACTAAAGTATGTTAAGATTGGAAATCGTTCTCATCCAGATAGAGTCCAAAAAGAATTGAATTTTAATTAATTTTGTGTGCACTTTAAGCAGTTAGATTACTTTAAAAGATATCTTTACAAATCAATCCCCCTTTCCCCAATGAGATTCAGCTTTATAGGAAGGAAATAGAAATAATGGATCTATATGCTTAACCTTTGTTTCAAAACTCATGCCAAACATTTGTCTCTTTTTGAAATTTAACTTGACTTCTTGTTTGTGTTTTTCCCTCTTGTCTTTGTACAGTTCTCACATCATGAACCAGGTGTGGTTCATGTCTTAGTTACTGGAGGTGCTGGCTACATTGGTTCACACGCAGCATTGCGACTTCTGAAGGACTCATATCGCGTGACAGTAGTGGTATTTTTCAGACATGAATTGTTCATTTCTCTGATCATCACTCTCCATTACTTTAACATGGCACCCTGAGAGACAGTATTGTCTTATTACAGGATAATCTCTCTAGGGGAAATCTTGGTGCCATCAAGGTCCTACAGCAGCTGTTTCCAGAACCTGGGAGACTTCAGTTTATATATGCTGACCTGGGTGATGCAAAAGCAGTATCCTCTTTCAGCATTTGTTTTTATAATTCTTTTTTAAGTGGAAGTTAAATATGGATTTCAAATTGTTACCTTGATCCATATGTCAGGTGCATAAATTTTTTTCAGAAAATGCATTTGATGCCGTGATGCATTTTGCAGCCGTAGCATATGTTGGAGAAAGCACCCTTGATCCTCTCAAGTGAGTGCCTTTTGATCTTATAGTAGTATAAATGTAAATAATAGTAGGTGTGACCATAAAAGATGCCTCAAAAGCATGTTTTCCCTTGATCAACTGGTCTTGTGAGTAGTTTCTTATAGGTTGAAACTTCATGAAAGTTATGCAATCTAAACCCTTGTTTGGGCTCCACTTTAATGAATTTTTGGGAAAAATGTATTTTGGAATAATAATATTTGGGAGAATGTGTAGTTAAAAAGTAAGGAAAAGTTTTGGATTTACGTGTAATATTATTTTATTGAAGAAATGTGTGGTTGAAAATGAAGATTCAGAAAAATGCATTAAATTAAAATGGAGCCCAAACATGGGCTAAATTATGTCGACAACATGGTTGTTTTAGTCTGCCCCACTATTTAAGGATCACTAATATAAAAAAATTGTTGTCTTCGCTTTCAAAGAAGAATATAGTTAAGTATGGGATGCATTTGAAGTTGTTGTCCTAAGTTGGTCCGCATAGTTACTAACTATTGATGCTAAGCTCGTTCTTAAATCCCCCCATCACGTTCCCCGGCAAACGGGCATAGGTGTTTCTTTGTCTAAGCCAGTATCCATTGCACTTTCTTGGCTTGTTTTATTTGAAATATTGTATGTTTAAACTTTACAAAAGTGATAAATGTTAAAGTGTAAAGTATATGGTCTAATTTTAATTTAGTTTGAGCTATTCCGAGTCATATAAATTGCAGTTTCTGTTAAATATTTTTTTTTATGATAATCATGTTTTCAATGCAGGTATTATCACAATATTACATCAAATACTCTTGTTGTATTAGAAGCTATGGCAGCCCATGGAGTGAAGACTTTGATATATTCTAGTACATGTGCAACATATGGGGAGCCAGAAAAAATGCCAATTACAGAAGTAACTCCTCAGGTGAGGGTTGTGAAGGGCTATAGTTGCCTTTATGTTTAAACTTTAATTTCAGTGTAATATAGAACTTCTTGCTGTGACTATTTGTTGGTTTGGAGTTATCGTACCGAACATTAACAGCTTACCATATTTTGCATTGTGCAGCTTCCAATAAATCCATATGGGAAAGCCAAGAAAATGGCAGAGGATATGATTCTTGACTTCCATAAAAATTCAGACATGTCTGTCATGATTTTAAGGTACAAGCTTTAATATTTATTAGTCATTTTCCATCTTACAAGAATGTATGAGCTTCCAACTTCTGATACAAATTAAGTTTTTGTTATAGAGTTAACCTTTGTTATTAGTTGCACATAACGATTACATTGCTTTTCTTCTTCAGCTAGTTAGTTTAACTGAAATTATAGTAAAGATTTTCTGTATTGTATTAAGAGTTTCTTGGATCTCTAAAATCTAGATATTGTGTGTTATTAAGTGATTGAGGGTGATAGAGCCTGATATTATTTCGTCTCTAATTTCTTTTTACGTTTCGTTTCCACTTAATTAGTGTGTTTTGAAGTGGTACTTTCATCCAGTCGTGATGATTAACTTGATTAGATTTGGACAGTCAAACTCCTAATAGAGTTAACAATAGGCGAAACTTTACAAATATCCGAAATAATATTTTCGGCAGTTCATTGTTAAACTCTCTTGCAACTCTGACCCTTCCATATCGAAAATATCAATATATTTCTTTTGCCAAGTTACCAAGTATGGGCTCTGACCTTTCCCACTTGTGTTATTAAACTATTTCTTTTACTTTATTCAATTTTATATTCAGATACTTCAATGTGATTGGTTCTGACCCTGAGGGAAGACTAGGAGAAGCTCCCCGTCCGGAACTACGCGAGCATGGACGAATATCTGGTGCTTGTTTTGATGCGGCACGCGGTATCATCTCCGGGCTTAAGGTCTGCTTATCTTTGCTATTCAGATTTCACACCTGCTATACTTTTGCTCATAACACCTTTATAAGAGATTTATTTATAGCTTGAGAACTGATTATGTGCTTGACAAACAATTATAACTGTACTTCTGTTCTGGTTCAGGTTAGAGGAACAGATTATAAGACTACAGACGGCACATGCATACGGGATTATATTGATGTCACCGATCTTGTTGATGCTCACGTGAAAGCTCTGGAAAAGGCAAAACCACGGCATGTTGGTATATACAACGTTGGTACAGGAAGAGGTACCTTATTTCTCCAAATGTTTGTTTCCAACTGCTAAAGATTATTGTTATTGACACTTTGTTCTTCTCTCTATTATCAGGTCGATCTGTCAATGAGTTTGTGGAGGCTTGTAAGAAGGCAACTGGGGTGCCCATTAAAGTCGATTTTCTGCCACGTAGGCCTGGTGATTATGCAGAAGTATACAGTGATCCGACTAAGATAAGGGACGAGTTGAACTGGACAGCAAAACATACCGATCTTCAAAAGAGTTTGCAGATTGCGTGGAGATGGCAGAAGGCACATCTCAATGGGTACGGAACTCCTCAGGTGTCGTCAGCATAGATGTTTATGCAGTCAGCGTTCATTGTGGACGACTAACATAGACCCCCATTTTACTGCCTATTTTTGCCCAGTTCTATTAGCTCCTAGGGGAGGGGATTGAGGGCAGGGATTTGATATTTATTCTTTTAACTATCTACGTTCAATGTGCAACCATATGGCTCTTAGTTTTTGTAGGAAACAGCCAATATTATATGTATTGCAAACATATATTTAGTCAATATTAGTTGCTCATGAGGTATTATTGATCTGTTATGGTATCCTCAATTTTTTTTCCAAGAAAGTTTGAATCAGGAGATGGTGATTCAGGGCAAACGTACTATCTTCTGACTGTATATTAATTTCATTTGTTTATTGGGACATTTTAGCTACAAAATCTGTCTACAGATTGCACAGAATTGTCGATAGATAAAGAAAAACTTGCCAATATTGTTAAAACAAATTAAATTTATTAAACATAAAACAAATGGTAAATTCCACCGGGGTTCCCAACCTTTCATAATTGTCAATCACATTGTCAACCATTTAATATTGTACGAGCAATATCTTCACATGATGGAAAATGTCCATTTACACGTCAAACGTTCATGTTTTATGTGTTACTAAAATTGTTCAAGAAATAATTCCTTTATTTCATTGGGTTATATTACATTTTCTTATTAATGAACAACATTTGCATTGTCATTGAAATCCTTAATCTTTTTTTCATAACATCTTTATTCTTAATCTTTCATTAATCAGCACACTGCATCCCTTTGAAGATTTTCATCGAAAAATTCTTTTAGCCCATTAAAACGAGGGACAAATATTTAATAGTAATTTTTTATATATTTTTGTGTATTTATAATTACGAGAGACAAATAAGTTTTTATTTTTAATACTTGTTTACAAAATGATTGAACAATAATGTTGTCAATGACAAGATGTGCTAATGAATGAATGTTGAGAATAAGAATACAACAAAAGAAATTAGGGCCGCAAGTATGACATTGAATAAATGTTATGGACTTTAATACAATTAAAATGCAATGCTCATAAATAACATCGTGTTGATATATTTAGTTATTTCAAAAACCAAAGAGTGAATATTCCACTCATATTAAATCAATTTTATTTATTTATTCCTAACAATTAACGTCTAAATAGACATTTCTCCACTAGGTGGAATACTGCATGCAGTGTTATAAAGTTGGGGATGTGGATGACATAAATAAAAGGTTGGGGAGCCATCAAGAAATTTACCAAATTTTCGTTTTCTATCAAAATCCTATTCCCCATCAAAGAAAGTACTATTGAAATGGTGAAGGCAAGTCACTCTGAAATCTCAAGAACAGAATCTGAATTTGTTTCATCTGTTTGCTGCTGTCTCAGAATAATAAAGAAATCAGGAAAACTCAATAGTAATTCACAGAAATACCAGTTATACACAATCAATCCTCTCTTTCTTGGGAAACATATGGTACCAAAGACATCTTCATCCAGTAAAATTCATATAATGTTGCATCACTCTACAATATGTAGACATAATCCCGTCGGTACTTTTGTGATAAATCGACTTCATGTAAGTTTATGTAAGATCATCTTCATCCAAGGGTTCTTCTTGATCCTTTGTGTCCATCTTGAATGCACTGACATCACCTGTAGGCAGTTTCCTTGCAAGCTTGACGATCTGCAGAAAACTTACTTTTAGCTAAATCGTTCCATTATCAATATGAGCATTGAAGATAATGAAAGAAGGATAAAACGAAGAACTACTGAAATTTTTCATTTGTCAATTCGTTTTGTTGGTACAACGTTACGTTACTAATATGGGCAATTTTAGAATCTGAAGATGTTTCCACTTGACATTTCTTTATGAGACTTACAATGAAGGGGGAGTGCTTCAATACTTCTGTGGACATCCATGAGTAAATAGATGCGGTAATTCCTTGCACAATCATTAATTGCATAATTTTTGAATTATGAAAATATGAAGTCTGCAACTAAAAACTGACCAACTCCTCCCAACAGGTTTAAACCACGAAACAATATTTGCATATTTTCACCACAAAAGTTGATTTCATTTTCCAGAGAGAAAAAAGTTTATCTGAATCCAAAATGATAGTAGACAATGTTTAATTAAATGTCTTGGAACATTTACCACGTGATCAAGATTGGAGATGATGCTCGATTGAGCTGCACGTTTGATTTCTTCAACATCACCTTCAGTGTACGCAGAAAGGAGTCTACTGGCAGCACGATTTTGATCGCTGTTCAAGAAAGCTTCAACCCTGCCAAGAATCAAAATTACCATTAGTGAATAAAAGTAGGATAACTTTCCTAGAATGAATATGATGAAAAACATATTATCAGCAAGACGGTTGGATAAATGAAAAGTGCACGAATTAGGTCATATAATTTAAACACATGCTTATGCAAGGATGAAAGAAATCCTTAGTGAAGGACAGAGGAAGAAATTCCTCAATCCTCATCTTTCTCGCAATGCAAAATACAGGAAGACCAAAGGGGGGGCAAAAACCTGATTAAAAGACATCCATATTAGAAGTTCGACATCTTTCCCATTTAATGATAACTTTTGGGACTTTGACCATCCGTAAATGAAAAGGGAAACTACTCTGGAATCCCCTAAATTTTTCCTAACATGATTTCATCCCTTCAACTTTGTTTCAATTCAATTTAGCCCTTCAGTTCAAATTATGAATTGTCACATTACATGGGCCATGGAGGGTGAAAAGAGAATTCTGGTTTAAAAAGTTAAAAACAAATTATAAGAGAATAGAAAGGGGAAAATAATCCCTTTGTCCCTTTCATCTCATTCAGTTTAGCCCATCAAGAGAAAGCCCACATATCCTTCTTTCCTAGAATGGAACCAATATATTTGTCAGGTCCATAATAGGACCATTTCTTCATTTTTTCACCCATCAAGATGTAAAGGGTTTGACGGCTGCAGTAAAGCTGCCTAGCCACGAGCATGCGTGTGTGGATAATATCAAGGCATACCATTTAGTACTTCTAATTCCTATCCAGCAATGGGAGGCATCATTTGAGAAAGCCAACACAGTAAAATACAAAAGGCACAAAAAGGTCAACTTACTGACAACAATCGTTGTAACACTTCTCTGCTTGCTGGAAGTCGTGAGCATAAAGATACACAATGATTGCACTGAGATAAGCCTACATCCAAAAGAGGTTAAGCTAATATTTCCAGGACACGAAAAGGACTTCTGGACTTCAAATATTATTTGCATTTATTACAATTGTGTTTTTGTTTCAGAAATAGACAAATTTTCTAATGTATAATGATTATAATGTTTCGGGTGCATACAAAAGCATCTTCAATGATTGATCTGTTAATATATCAATCAATAAACGTCCTGCGTATTTTTTGGAATATTGCTTGTTAGCAATCTTAATTTACTGATTGTCCAGGTAGTATGATCTATATTCAGAGCCACTACTGCATTCCCAAAACCACCTAAATTTTATTTCCTCAATTCTTAAACCAAAATAACTATTGCAGTGGCTTTATAAAAAACTATAAATTTTGGGATAAAAAGAGAAAATCTGGGAATAAATTTGAATCTGTGATGTGATTACCCTCCCTCATAAAAAATAGACTAGACACATTAAAGCCAACGTAATTATCTTACTGTTATATTCGTCAATACATAAAACGGAATAATGCAAACAAAGTGTTAAATCAATATTTCACGCTAACTATAGGAAGGGAAATTGAATCAAGAAAGGCTTCGAATAGATGGAAACCAAACAGACAAGATTTCGCACCTTGCATTGGCTATGGGTAGCATTGCACTTATCAGCTGACAAGGCCCATCTTAAAAGAAAATTTGCAGCATCTACATACCTGTATGGGCAGCAAAACCAATAAGACATTAAAACTTTCTTTACTAGAAACAGAAAAGAAATGATACAAATATTGGCACGAGTTTACCGTCCAGGTGTGAATAGGCCACTAAATGGATGCTAAGAATAATACCCCATATGTCAAATCCACAAGCTGTTAATGGGATAACTAATTGCAACCTATTTTATGTTCAAGATTGTCAAGGATACAATCATGGACGGTAAATCAATTTTTGTAAAAGCTATACCTTTTCCTAGAAAAAACATTAGCGAGAACCAGAAAGGATAAATGCAAATTCACATGATATGTGCACAAAATAAAAGTCATGTACACTTACACCCAATGCCCCTCCCCTCAAAGAGAGAGAGAGAGAGAGAGATGTTTAAGTGAAAACTTGGCATAATCGAATAATCATCAATAGAGAGGAGTAAATTTTAGCAGAAACGGATGTCTGGCAAATAATCTAGAACAGTCACCATAAGAAGAAATGAGATGGGCATTCTGATCATTAGTATTGAGGAACATGTCAAGCACAATTTTTTTTGAGAAAAAAAGTGCAATATGAAACTTAAAAGTAGAGCACCACTTTCAATCTTACACAATGCTAACAAGTAAGAATACTAAGCAATTCATTGTTTCTTCACTTAATTAATGTTTATAAGGAAAAAAAGCTTACTTCTCAAGCTTTATATAAACACTTGTAGCAGCACGATATAGATCAAAGGCCATTTGTTCCTTCCCATCCTCTTCTAGAGCATCACAAGCATCAGTGTAAAGCTGAATAGCTTCCTCGGGTGCAACATCTTCTAAAGCACTTTAAGAAAAAAACAGTTGTATGAGTATCAACTATTATATATAAACGATTGAACTTATAGCTCTATCTACAAAATTTAATGCAATTGAATTAAATTGGTGGGTCAAATTGCACCAAATATTATGCACATATCATTTCCTTACCTTTGATAAGACTGGTTCAAATGCCACAGAGGCATTTATAGCAGTTATCAAATGAATGAATAACTGGGAGCAATTTACTTACTATGCTTAGTCGACATTCATAAAATGTAGATGTTAATGAAAAAGGCTAGAACATATAGAAAACTCTCAGAACCATTTTTTTATTTTCGAAAACAATTTCTCAAAATGCCAAAAAGAACACATTTTCAACAATCTCAAAATAGACACTCAAAACACAAAACACAAAATGATTTCAAAACTCAAAACACTAAATCGAAACACAAAGAGAACGGCACCTAAAATTTTTAGGGATAAAAAGAGAAAATCTGGGAATAAATTTGAATCTGTGATGTGATTACCTCCCCTAATAAAAAATAGACTAGACACATTAAAGCCTATTCAGCGTAATTATCTTACTGTTATATTCGTCAATACATAAAACGGAATAATGCAAACAAAGTGTTAAATCAATATATCACGCTAACTATAGGAAGGGAAATTGAATCAAGAAAGGCTTTGAATAGATGGAAACCAAACAGACAAGATTTCGCACCTTGCATTGGCTATGGGTAGCATTGCACTTATCAGCTGATAAGGCCCATCTTAAAAGAAAATTTGCAGCATCTACATACCTGTATGGGCAACAAAACCAATAAGACATCAAAACTTTCTTTACTAGAAACAGAAAAGAAATGATACACATATTGGCACGAGTTTACCGTCCAGGTGTGAATAGGCCACTAAATGGATGCTAAGAATAATACCCCATATGTCAAATCCACAAGCTGTTAATGGGATAACTAATTGCAACCTATTTTATGTTCGAGATTGTCAAGGATACAATCATGGACGGTAAATCATTTTTTGTAAAAGCTATACCTTTTCTTAGAAAAAACATTAGCGAGAACCAGGAAGGATAAATGCAAATTCACATGATATGTGCCCAAAATAAAAGTCATGTACACTTACAACGCCCCTCCCCTCAAAGAGAGAGAGAGAGAGAGAGAGAGAGAGATGTTTAAGTGCAAACTAATAATCATCAATAGAGAGAAGAGTAAATTTTAGCAGAAACAGATGTCTGGCAAATAATCTAGAACAGTCACCATAAGAACAAATGAGATGGGCATTCTGATCATTAGTATTGAGGAACATGTCAAGCTCAATTTTTTTTGAGAAAAAAAGTGCAATGTGAAACTTAAAAGTAGAGCACCAATTTCAATCTTACACAATGCTAACAAGTAAGAATACTAGGCAATTCATTGTTTCTTCACTTAATTAATGTTTATAAGGAAAAAAAGCTTACTTCTCAAGCTTTATATAAACACTTGTAGCAGCACGATATAGATCAAAGGCCATTTGTTCCTTTCCATCCTCTTCTAGAGCATCACAAGCATCAGTGTAAAGCTGAATAGCTTCCTCGGGTGCAACATCTTCTAAAGCACTTTAAGAAAACAACAGTTGTACGAGTATCAACTATTATATATAAACGATTGAACTTATAGGTCTATCTACAAAATTTAATGCAATTGAATTAAATTGGTGGGTCAAATTGCATCAAATATTATGCACATATCATTTCCTTTCCTTTGATAAGACTGGTTCAAATGCCACAGAGGCATTTATAGCAGTTATCAAATGAATGAATAACTGGGAGCAATTTACTTACTATGCTTAGTTGACATTCATAAAATGTAGATATTAACGAAAAAGGTTAGAACATATAGAAAACTCTCAGAAAATGAGATAGGAGTTCCAGTATTTCACACTCAACATATTACAGCATGCACGTAATTGATGTTTCAAAACAGCAAATATCCATCAATAACATTGTCTTTACCAGATCAAGCAATCTGCAATTTTGCACAACTTAAAAATCATAGTCTATAGTTTCTACACACACACACACACACACACACACACACACACACACACACACACACACACACACACACACATATATTGAAAAATTCACAAAATACGAGATGTAATAGACAAAAACTAATTATAATAAATTGCCTAATAAATGAGGAAACTCCTCAAAATGTAATATCGTAGGTATTGACACTACAACCAGAAGAGAGTAGAGCATTTCATACTGAGCACCCTTTGCAAGTGCATCTGATGCAGGTTGTGACCTTCCACATTCAGTAAACAACTCAGATGCATGTCGAGAAAACTCAGACACTTCTTTCCAGTTGCCTACTTCCTTTGCAAGAACAGCTGCAGATTCCATATGCTTCGCAGCATCCCAAGGCCTGATTCGCTTGTCAAGGTTTCCAATATTATACAAGATACTGTATAAATCTATTAGATTACTTGTATTAATGAAGGAAAAAACAACTTGGATACGAGGAGAGCATTTCTTGTCCTTTTGAAGCTTTCTCAAACGCTTCTTTTGCTTTCTCATAATTTTTTGCCAGCCTATATGCATTTGCTGCCACATACGAATGAAACTCATATGAACTAATAAAAAACGAACACATAAAATTGCTCTAAATATAATTCCTTCTCTTTAACCTCATATACGTTACATCAAACATACCCGCCTGCTCATACAGAACAGTGGCACCCTTCCAATCTGCACTCCACCTTGTCATACTGAGTTTCGTTCTACAAAATTAAATGGAAAAAATACAACAAAAAAAGAATTTTTACCATAATAAGTCTAATTATTTGACTTAAGGAAACAGAACTGACACTGGTTTCTACTCGGATTTAGATCAATTATTTTATTGATTGCCTCCTATAATCATATTTTAGGACATTGACCGGTGAAGAGCCCCGTACAACATAATCATCCAGCTTAATGAATTTTATTTATAAAAATTATCAATAAACTCGTTAAATAGTTCAGATCAGTACTGTTAATCTATATAACGCGAAATTATATTAAATAAAATAGAAAAAGAGTAAAACTGACAGTTTATCGGCTTTGACGATCAACTTGTCAGGATCGGAATTGGCCATGGCTGATCGACTGATGAAGTTCTCCTTGGGTCGAAGCTTCTTGCTTTGAGTTTAGGAACTCTATAGCAATCCTTGCCAAGAAGAAACACCTTTTAAGAAATGAGAGACTTGCATTCTTGGTCCCCAAGCCATTGTTATAGTAGAAAATTGGTTCCTAACTATTAAAATGAAGCAAGTTGGTAGTAGTACAAATCTCCGTTTTGGGGATAATTACGACAATGGATATTGAAGTTTTAAATAATTATGTTGATGATCATTGACGTTATTTTTTTATTATAATAATTACTCAAGTTTATAATTATTACATTTATGATCACTAGGTTAAAAAAATGTTAAGTGTCAACATGTTACCAAGCATTATTATTTAATATGCCAAGTAGGAAAAAAAGTGAAAAATTGGGTATCAAGAATTAAACAAGTTCAAATAAGATAATACAATACACAACTTTAATATCAGTTAGATTTCTGGGCTTAAATTGAATGGCAAACCCACATTGTTTTTTATTACAAATTTTGTTCACTTGGACATAATAAACGACGACGTTTTGTGACATTTACACTGAATGGTGCAACATATGATTTAACCTTAGTACACTTAATGGTGCAACATATGATTTAGCCTTAGTGTTTTTTTATTTATCGAGTGATTATTAGTGTATTTGTTGAAAACTTGAGTGACTAGTTACAAAAGAAAATAATTCCAATGACCATTGTCGTATTTATGCAAAACTTCAGTGACCATTAGTATAACTAATTCCTCCATTTTGTAGGTGGATCTTGCATGTTCAATTTTACTATCTATATTTTACTTCTCAACTTGAATAATATTGCCAATTTTGAATCAAGTCACATTTCTACGATGTCCTCGTGACAATTGGCACGGTGGTTTTGCCCAAAATATTTGGACGATTTTGAATTAAAGAAAGATTTTGCAATGATATAGAATGCAACTGAAAAATTCACCAATTAAGTAGCCTTAACTCCTAACTATCATAGATAATTCATATCTTGTGTTGATAATCTCGCTGTAAATACATTTTTTATAATTATCACTTATCTTATAGAATTCAAGTTAATATAAGTGACTTGTACAAATTTCTAATTCAATGAAATGAACAATTATATTTTACCAACTTATATTCACTTGAATGTTTTTGAGTGTTACTAAAACCAGAAGAGAGTCGAATTGCCATTGCATTTGTTGAAACCTTGGTGATTTTTGCTTTTAGTTGTGATAATGACCAGAGTTGTACAAGTGAGATGAGAGTGATCGATCAACTAGACAAGGCCTGGCATATGGCCGGTCCGAGGGCCGGGCAGACCATGAAAATTTTCGCCCTTGCAAGCAAAATTCTTGATTGTGCCACATTGAATCGAGGGAAAAAGCCTTGCAACTAGATTAAAAAAAAAAAAAAAGATATCTACTAAACTTTATGGAATTAAATAAATGCAAATGCCATTAATGGATCTGAAGAAATATTCTCATGGCAATCTTTCTCTACACAGTCAGATTGAGCTTTAATTTGAACTCATTTCCCATAAGTATTGACATTCCTGATATCTGCACTATAGCAAACCCTCCACTGACTTTCAAACTAGTTCTTGCCCCAGTGTTTTTGAACATCCACTTTGCTCCTCTGTTGATCACGAGTTCATGACTCATCAACTTTGTAACATTTTTCAAACCCAAAAATGTTACCTTTTCTACAATCCATTTCTGGCTCAAAGCATATTCTTTGTTAATTACATTTGATTCAACTGTTACTGTACTTCCAGAGATTCTGCCATTGTATTGTATTAATGTCCATCTCCCTCCTTCTCTTCCCATCTCGACTTCCTCTCCATCATCCAAGAACACCTCTCCTGTGCTGTTCTCATTGCTGCTGAGAACCACCAATAGTTTGAATGGTGTTTTCCGAGCTGCTTGTGTTGTTAAGGCTTTTCCTTGCATCGCTATTATGTTCCCTTCCCGTAAATGAATATTTATATGATCGGATGGTGAATCGAGTGTTACATGTTTTCCTTGATTCAAACTCAACGAATTCGAATAGTTGAAGAGGTTAAACCAATTTCCTGCTGGAAAATAAGCATTGATTGAGACTACTCCTTGCTTCAATACAGGTGAGACCATTACCCCTCTCCCAAGAAGAAACTGGGAGTCGATTTCATAAGTATTGATGTCTTCAGGGAATGAGAAGAAAAGGGGTCGTGCTATGGGTGTTCCTCTCATGTGTGCCTCGTACATTAGCATGTAAAAGTAAGGGAGTAATTGGTAACGAAGACCAAGCGCTTTCTTGGCTGCCGTGGCAACCGAGTCCCAAAGATAGAGCTCTTGATGGGTAGTATCATTTGCAGAGTGGTCTCTTGAGAAGGGATAAAAGGCTCCTAGCTGCATAAATATAAGGAGATAAGAACAATCAAAATTGTTCATGACTTTTTTTTAAGAATTAAACGTCGAATTATATTTGAGTTCAAGGACCCTACCTGAATCCAACGCTGACAGAGCTCTTCAGAAGTGTTTCGAGAGAAACCACATATATCTGCTCCAACCATAGGAATACCAAACAGTCCAAAATTTAAGATGCTAGGAATTGAGTATGCCAAATCCTCCCATGTAGCTGCATTATCTCCAGTCCAATGTGCTGTGTATTTCCCAGAGCCAACAAACGTTGATCGAGCAAGAATGAATGGCCTTTTACCAGTCGCTATGACTAAGGCCTGATTTGTGGCTTTGGATTCCAAAAGTCCATAAAGGTTATGAGCATCATACTCTGTGATGTTACCAAAATGCAGGGAAGAAGCAGGAACTGTTCTAGAATTAATGGGGTTTTGAGCTCCCGAATTGTTAATTTTATACGGAGGATCATCAAGCGTAGAGAGTGCACTAGGAGACGAAGATATGAAATTTGATATCTCATTCATGTCAAGCCAGATGCCATCAAATGTGAGAAGATTGTGAAAATTACTGATTTCATTGCTCCAAAAAACTCCACCAGCAGGATTTAGAAAATCTGGGTAGTAGACTTTTCCAGGCCAAACAGTCCCCATATAAGGAATATTATCCCGTTTTATGAATACGTCTGCCTGCATTCCTCTAATGTATGTTTCATATGTCTCGCTCACACGGATACCTGTGGTTGAAATGTATAATTAACAAAATATTGGCAATTAAAATTTTAAAAAAACAAGAGTTACAAAGAGTTACCAGGATCCAGGATGAGAACATATTTCTGATTATTTTGGTGAAGTTTGTTGACAAAACTCTTCATTCTGTCCAAAGGAAAGTTAACAGGATCGAGTGTGAAGTCCTTGAAACCATCCATATAGTCTATATCAGTCCAAATAACCTCAAGAGGAATTCCAGCTTTCGCATACTGATCAACGACTTCCTGGAGATCATTAACATTTTTATAACCCCATCGGCATTGATGAAACCCTATACGCATTAAAAGAAAAATATCAGCACAAACTTGTTTTATTATTTTGTCTCTGATTTTCTATTCAGCCAAAATAGCAATCAAAAGTTTAACATTCACCGAAGGACCAGTAAGGCATAGGAGCAGGACGGCCAACGAGCTGTGTGTATTGATCCATTACCATTTTCGCGGAGGGTCCAGCAAAGAAATAAAAATCCAGAATACCACCAATAACCTTGTAAGTGATCATATCACCAGTGTACACTATGTCCATGCCATTACTATTGAGTAACAATACCCCGTGAGTGGTTCCCATGGGGCTCCGGATGTCCATGTAGAAAGGGTGGGATCCATATAAGTTGAGATCAGGGTTGGAACTTCCAATGTCAGCATTCCAGAGAGTCAGTGTCTGTTTATGTTTCAACCTGAACGAGCTCTTAGTGTGCTCGCCAAGACCATAAATGTTGGACCTGTTCGATGGAAGTGAAGATGACACTTGGACGTACTGATCTTTGAAAACGAGGAATGTGTCAGGACGGCCTGATACTGGTGAGGTGTCAAAAAGAATGTCACCAGTGGAGAGGCATCTGACACTGAAGCCAAATGGAGTAGTATAGTGAAGGGCAAATACAAGATCTGAGTTGACATTGGAGAGGTAGTGGTGGTAATCAGTTGAAACTTGGTAAGTATGAGATGGCATTTGACGATGAACAATGTCGTTTGGCACTTCCCATCGTTGATGGGTAGAGTCTGTTATTCTAATTCTTAGGCAATCATTTGTTTCAAAGCTGCATAAATGCATAAATAAACATAACCATAAGAATTATAAAAGTTAAATCAACAGAAGGATCTTGAGTTCATAAAAAAATAATCCTGTATAATAGAAATTCTGTTCTCTGTTCCCCGGTTAAGACATTCCAAAATTTTCATGAAACTGTGGTAATATTCATTAGTTCAGCTGTGGACCTACCAATTAGAATTAGCATTCAACTAGAACTCATCTCTAGCTGCAACAATCTGCCTAAAGTTAATGCACCACTTGAATGGATTAAGTCCTGATTCCTACTATCAAAAGCCATATAATAAGAAAACAAGCAATGGGTTGTGACAGATACGTCCACTTGCACCCCCAAAACTAGCCTCCTAGACTTAATTAGACTCTGCGCAGTCCAACAATTATTAGGACTGCAAATTCAGCAAGATTTATCATCAGCAAATAAATTTAAGCCTACCTGGCTATGAGGTTGAGATTCTGAATATCAGGGCCAAAAACCGAGGAATTTTCGATGAGTTGAAGAGCTGCAGTCAATGACCTTCCACTTGAATCCTTGCCAACTGATTTGATAGTGTAGCCATAACCAATTGGCAGCTGAGCTTCCATTTCAGCAATAGATGTCTGACCAAAGTAAAAGGAAACTAAAAAACAGACAAAGATAGATGAAAGAAAATTGTGCATTCTTGTCTTCTTCATTGGCCTGACTGAATAATTTGAGTTTCAGGCATGCAGCATGTTTTATCTCTACATTTCTCAAGTCCCCACTAAAAAAGGTACAAGATGTTACTTTCCAAGCCCCCACATATGACTAAGTTCTAGCCTTTTTCATGTTTGTCACTCTAAGCGAGCTGTACTTGCTTTGTCTTGATTTGTGCTTTAAGATTCCTAAAATTGAAGCAGTGGCAACTGGCAAGGGACCAGCCTATAATAGAAAAGAAACGGAACAATTATTTTCATTTTTCCTGTCAGCTAGCTCCTGATTTTCACTATTGCAGCCCTCAGTTAACACCATGGCACCACATAATTCACAAACATTCAAAACCCAATGTTTCTTCAGTATCCAATCATTTGCGTGCACAAAATTTAAAGTTACTGAAAGAATACTAAAATAAAAATAGTAGAAACAATCCTTAACTTTTGAAAACCCTACTCAGGCAATTTATCAAACACCTTTTGCCATGCTCAAAATCCTACGAGCAAAGCCTTGAGCTTCCAAGAATCACAATAAGATTTCTCTTCTTCATCACTTGAGTAAGATTAATTTGGCATATAAGTTTGATAGGTATCAAAAAGTACTCGCGTGTTTGATTCCACCCAAATTTCGTTTGCTTGTTATTATTATTATTTTTTTTCATGGAAAATAATTTCTGAAAATAAACCCAATTTTTTTTTTAAGTAAAGTATTTTATTTGGAGAAGCAGATTTTTGTTTTTCTTAAAATAAGGAAAATATTTTTCATACCAATAAAATACACTCTAATTCCCATTTTTCTGAGTTAAATGTTTCATTGACCACCGAACTTTGGGTTATGTTAAGGATTACTCACGAACTTTCGGAATTTTCTCACTGGCCACTGAACTTCACTCCGTTTAACTCCATCACCCACCCATTTAAAATTGTTAGTAGATGCGTCTACATGGATAACGCGAAGTCGAGGTGTACATCCACTTAATTTCCTATGTGCCGAACCCAATCTTGAAACTTCTCCAAACCGCGAAGCCATTTCCCCCAAAATCCCCTCAAGAACCCTAAATCAGCAAATTGTTTCAATCGGTGAGAAGACCGCGGGGAAAATTCCCAAACTCGACTGGAGTCTCCATCCCACCGTTCGTAACGAAAGAGGCCAACCGGAATAGATTTGAGAAGCTGACTTCGAGCTGCATCGATCTTTGCCTGTACATGGCCGGAAGTAATGAAGGTAAATTGGAGTTTTTGGAGATGTTTTTCTTGTTCAGATTGAGGAAGCATAGATAATGAAATTTAACTCATTCATTTTGGAAGGTTTATACAAGATTTTTGTGGTTCAATTTCTCTGTCATTATAAAGAGGCGTAAAGTAAAAAATGACAAATTCTGTTTGATAGGGCATGGATTAAGGTTGTTTCTTAGGATACCCTACCTCCAAACCTGGCAGAATGGTCCTATTGCTATAAAACTGAGTCCATTTTTTAATGAATGGAAGCTCTTAGGTACAGTTTTTACACATCTATTAGGAGAAAAGTATTACAAGGATTGGATAATGCAGTACAATCAATAGTAGTAAATCAACAACTACCACGCAATCAAGATAGGTCTAATTGGATGGTGAATTAAAGAAATACATTTCTGTAGTAGATTGAATGAAATTTAATATCGGTGGCTCGTGAGATCGGTGCGTCTATCCTTGTGGGATCCAATTCCTTTGTAATGCATGTTGAAAGAAACATTACGATAGAGCGGTCGACGAACGAGTGAGTAAATGTTTGATTGGGAATTATATGGTGTTGTGGGTGGTCTTTGTTGTGGCCAAATATCATTTTTGATGTCTTAGAAGGAGCATAGATCTATTAATAGTGGTGATAAAACTAAAGAGTACTTTGCCCATCATTTTTCATCTCCATAAGGCATCGAATTTGGAAGTAGAAACATATATTTGACCCTAGTATATATCCTTGAAATGAAACTATATTATGCTTCCAGCTGTGAGGCTTTATCCATAGAGTAATGTCAAGTGTTCTGTAAATGAAGTAATTCTCTAAAAATTATGTGTTAGAGAGCATAACCATGTACATATTTTTAACTGAAGCAAACACACATTTATTGTTCTATGAAGCCAGTGTCTATTATTGTATTTAATTGAGGTGCCTTGACAATTTCATTGATTGGCCTACTTGATAGTAATGATCTTGACTTCTGCATGCCCTTCCACCATATGGCGTTTGTAAGTTATTCAGTTAAATCAAAAAATAAAAATAATACAGTTTTACTTTTTTATCTAAGGCTGAAGAAGTTAGCATGTGAAATGGCCCAATACACACGATATTAAAACAAAATCTTAAAACTTAATCTCAAAACAGAAATTAAACAGTAGAAAATTAAAGATTGAACACGATATATTTCGGCCTAAGCCCCAGAGGTTCAGCGACCGCTTCTAACGCCTACATCCCCCGTTGAGCATCCAAATAATATGGACATCGCTAGGTTGTACTAATAGCCCAAAATGGTATAAAGCAAATACAATCAGTTCAAGATTACAGAAATAAGTCACAGTGACTTATCTTTACACAGACTGAAAGATCGAACACTCCCTCAAGGCACAAGAATAGAAAGATCACAAAGATCTGCCAAAACCTTCAAGTGACAGCCATAATCACAAAGATTCAAGTCACACCACACTCAATGAAACCACACTTTACAAACAATAGAAGTAGATCTAGAAGATTTACTCATTTACAGGATCAAAACTCAAGGAGAACCCAAACCCTAGAAATGAGAGATCTCTCTAGAAGACAGAAAGAAGACGAGAGAGAATGGAAAGCCAGAGCAAATGAATCGATGTAGCCAACCCAAGGGTCTCACGAGTGTTAATAGCCAGAAGCGTCTAGAACATTCAGCCAATGGTGATGATGAATCCACGTGTCAACAATCCAGCCAATGTCTCAATAATAAAAGTGTCAACCCAGAAAACACGATTTCCCTTTAAAATGTTGGAAGCATACATTTCTTTCCAGCAGTGTAGGGTTCGAAATTTAACAATCTCCACCTTGCTTTCAACCATTTTAGCTTAGTGCAGCCAGGAACAACATCTCAATTAATTTCTCATTTGCTCCAAAATACCTGTAAGCATTACATAGCATCAATAGACAATAACTTCAAACAGTTGAGAAACTTATTCAAAGGTATTATTTAGTTCCCATATCAGAAGGATTAGACTGAGTAGGTATCTAACCAATTTTCATAATCCCTTTTGATATAACATCTCTAATAAAATGATATTTAATGTCTATATGCTTAGTTCTATCATGAAACATGGGATTTTTACTCAAGTGTATGGCACTTTGGTTGTCAGAATAAAGTGTAGCATTTTCATCAACAAAACCAAGTTCACTTAACAATCTACTCAACCATATTCCTTCTTTAACAGCATCTGAAGCAGCTATGTATTCTGCTTCAGTAGAAGATAGAGCAACATTTTTTTTGCAATTAGGATTTTCAGCTTATAGCAGTATCACACAAAGTAAAGAAATAAGCAGAGGTGGACTTCCTATTGTCCCTATCCCCAACAAAATCAGAATCAATAAACCACTTTAACATAATCCCCCTTTTATCCAATTTAAACACAAGTCCTAAATTCAAAGTGCCTTTAAGATATCTTAAGAGCCATTTTAATGCATGTCAATGTTCTTCATCAGGATTGCTCATGAACCTACTAAGTATACTAATGCCATGTGCAAGATCAGGTCTTGTGCAAACCATAAGATACTTTACAGAACCAATGACATTTGCATAAAGAATTTTTGACATTTTATCAAACTCTTCATCAGTTTTAGGACAGAATTCAGCCGACAGTTTAAAGTGATTTGAGAGAGGCAATGTAACAGGTTTACAATCAAACATGTTAAATTTTTTCAAAAGTTTTATCACATAATCATGTTGATGCAAAAATAACATGTCATTATCTCTATTTCTCAAGATTTGCATGCCAAGGATCTTTTTGGCAGGACCAAGATCTTTCATATCAAATTCAGATTTCAGCATATATTTGATATCATCAATTTCAGATTTATCACAACTAGCAAGTAGCATGTCATCAACATAAAGTACTAAGTACAGAGAGTCCTTACATTCATTACCTTTATAGTACAAACATACATCATAATTGCTTCTTTGAAAACCATGTTTCAAAACAAATGTATCAAATCTCTTATACCACTGCCTTGGGGCTTGTTTAAGCCTATAAATAATTTTTTCAACAAACACACATCATGTTCAGGATTTCCCTTAACATAACCAACAGGTTGTTTCATATAAATCTTTTCATCTAAATCATCATAGAGAAAAGCAGTTTTAACATCTAATTGATCAAGTTCTCATTTAAATTGAACAATAAGAGCAAGTATACATCTAATGGTGGTATATTTAACAACAGGAGAAAATATTTCAGTATAGTCAACACCCTCCTTTTGAGTAAAGCCTTTATCTACCAATCTAGCTTTATACCTAATATTTTTATTCCCCCATTCACCTTCTTTTATATTAAAAATCCACTTGCAATCAATTAGCTTTTGGTCTTTAGGTCTTTTAACCAATTCCCAGGTTTTATTCTTAAGAAGTGAATTCATTTCATCATCCATAGAAGCTTTCCAAGACATAGAATCTTTACAGTTTATAGCAACATCATAGGGTCAGGTTCATTTTCAGATTTATCTTGATAAGTAAATAATGAAACAAAATCATCATTATCAAACCTAGCATGAGGTCTAATCTGTCTCCTTTCTCTATCTCCTGTAAGTTGATACTCCTCAAGAGGTAGATTAGGCAAATCAGTTTGTTCTTCAGTTTCAGAAATATTATCAATTTCAATAGACAGATTATTATCATTAAGATCAGAATCATCAACAGCAAGTTCAGGTGGTGTAAGTGTGCTATTTTCAGTCAAAGAAGACTCCACCTCAATTTGAAAATCATTTTCATTCAAATTATTTTCCTTTCCTTCCAAACATGGCATAATAGATTCATTAAAAATAACATCTCTTCTAATAATCACCTATAGCCTTTCTCATTTTTAACACAAAGTCTATATCCTTTAACATTTTCATCATAACCCAAGAAAACACATTTAAGTGATCTAGGTTTTAATTTACTAACATTTTGATGAGCATATACAGCACAACCAAAAATTTTCAGATAAGAATAGTTAACAGGATTTTTAGACGACACTGTTTCAGGCACATCAAAATTTAAGGCACTAGTAGGTGTTCTATTTACATCTCACTTTATTCAATAAAGTTCTGTTCATTCTTTCAACCATACCATTTTGTTGAGGTGTATAAACAACAGTTTTATGTCTCAAAATGTCATGTTCTTCACAAAAATTGTCAAACTCATAATTGCAAAACTCCAATCCATTATCTGTTCTCAGAGTCTTTATCTTATGATCAGTTTGGTTTTCTATTTGCATTTTCCAATCCTTGAAAACAGAAAAAGTTTCATCTTTTGTTTTTAACAAGAAAACCCAGATGTTTCTAGAAAAATCATCAATGATCAAAAAATAATATCTAAAACCAGTTAAGGTGGACACAGAGGCAGGGCCCCACAAATCAACATGTAGATATTCAAGTACTTGTTTTGATTTATGAGTTTCGGGTAAGAAAGGTAATTTTACTTGCTTGCCAATAACACATTGTTCACATAGACCAAAATCACCAAGATTTTGTTTTCCAAAAACTTCTTTATTTTGTAAAGACTTCAAACTCTTTTTGCCAATGTGGCCAAGTCTTTCATGCCATAGTTTTGCTAAAGTAAAGTTGTCAGATAATGCAGTAACAGTTAAGCCAAGTAAAGGTTTTGCATTTAGAAAATAAAGACCATGTCTCTTAGGGGTGCTAATGATTAAATCATTACCCCTAAGAATTTTGATAGGTCCTTGACCCAATTTGATGTTAAATTCCATGTCATCCAACATTCCTAAAGACACCAGGTTTCTCTCTGATTCAGGTACATATCTGGTTTCCTTTAAGAAAAGTACTTTACCATTTTCAAGAAACAACTTAACTGTTCCTTTCCCTTTTACTTTACAAGTCATATTGTTTTCCATTATATCCTGCCCTCCTGAAGTGGTTTCAAAATCAAGAAAACAATTTTTATTTGGGCACATATGAAAAGAACAACCAGAATCCAAAATCCACTCTTCACACAGTTTCTTTTCATTATTAACAAGAACCAGACCATTTTCAGAATTATCTCTGTTATAGACTAAGGCGGAATTCCCATCATTGAAGCCTTTATCTTTTGCTTCATTCTTTTTCTTATAACAATCTTTAATAAAATGACTCAGTTTACCACAATGATAACATTTCTTACCTTTTGCCTTATTCTTGGATTTATTCTTGTCACTCCACTTATTCCTATTTTCAGTCTATGACTTAGAGTAAGAATTTGGCTTACTAAATCCTTTTCCTTTTGCAAGTAAATTGTCTCCATGGTGACTCCTAAGCTCAGACTTAATCTCAAGAGCTTTGTTTCTTAAAGCAAGAATAATATCTTCAGTAGAAATCTCTGATCTACCATATTCAAGAGCAACCTTGATGTCTCTATATTTATCACTAATGGAGTTTAACAAAACTACAGCCAACTGATCTTTTGAAAGCTTTTCATCACAGTTGGCTAAGTCAGTGATCAATTTAGTAAACTTGTTCAAATTTTCATCTAAGTCAACAGCAGGGTCCATTTTAAAAGAAAAGAATTGTTTCAACAGAAAACATTTATTGGGAATTGTCTTAGTCATATATTTGGCTTGAAAAGTAGTCCACAATTCAGAGGCAGTTTTGGTTTTACCAATTTCTCTCACAACATTATTAGTTAAGTACAAGAAAATAGTACTTCATGCAACCTTCAAGTTCGGTTTTCTTAACAGGTTGTAAATCAGCAGGCCAACTATTATCAAGAGCCCTAACAACTCTCATTTGCATCAAAATAGCTTTCATCTTTTGACTCCATACATTAAAATCACATTTACAATCAAATTGTGGCACTTCAAATTTTGCAGAAGCCATAATGACACAAGTATGAAGCACAAGTATGATCACAGAATAGTGGCACTTACAATCAAAAACTTATATCAATTTCAATCAGTTCAAGAAATCACAGTAGCACACTTAGTAATACAAGATTTCAGGTTTATGATCACAGAGATATTACAGACATGCAAGATAAGCACAATTTAAAACACAGTAGAGATCACAAACTATGTTTCACAGATCACTCCAGCAAAATCCCCTAAAAACACACCCGTACTTGATTTATCTCAGATTCCAGGAGCCTCACATGGGCTACTGGACAAAGATTAGTTTCAACGGGATTTCGACAGTGCTTTAGTAAATCAAGGGTATGATCAAGAAACCCTAGATGTAATTTTAGACTTGTACAGTAAAAAAAAGGTATAGATCTCACTCAGCGAGTTAGCAAAAACTCGAAAACTTTTAATGTGCTTTTCAGCAGTCCAAAAATTTCAGATCTACAATAGATCAGGCCCTTTTCTCACATATCCAGATATCGTGTTCTTGTTCTTTCTGTGAAGATCCAGGTATCGTGTCCTTACCAGTGCTTTGATACCACTGAAATGGCCCAATACACACGATATTAAAACAAGATCTTAAAACTTAATCTCAAAAGAGAAATTAAACAGTAGAAAATTAAAGATTGAACACAAGATATATTTCGGCCTAAGCCCCGGAGGTTCGACAACCGCTTCTAACGCCTACATTTCCCGTTGAGCATCCAAATAATATGGACATCGCTCGGTTACACTAATAGCCCAAAATGGCATAAAGCAAATACAATCAGTTCAAGATTATAGAAATAAGTCACAGAGACTTATCTTTACACAGACTGAAAGATCGAACACTCCCTCAAAGCACAAGAACAGAAAGATCACAAAGATCAGTCAAAACCCTCTAGTGACAGCCAGAATCACAAAGATTCAAGTCACACCACACTCAATGAAACCACACTTCACAAACGATAGAAGTAAATCTAGAAGATTTACTCATTTACAGGATCAAAACTCAAGGAGAACCCAAACCCTAGAAATGAGAGATTTCTCTAGAAGACAGATAGAAGACGAGAGAGAATGGAAAGCAAGAGCAAATGAATCGATGCAGCCAACCTAAGGGTCTCACGAGTGTTAATAGCCAAAAGCCTCTAGAACGTTCAGCCAATGGTGAGGATGAATCCACGTGTCAACAATCCAGCCAATGTCTTAATAATAAAAGTGTCAACCCAGAAAACACGATTTCCTTTTAAAATGTTGGAAGCATACATTTCTTTCCAGCAGTGCAGGGTTCGAAACTTAACTGCATGAATAATAATACAATTTTACTTTTTATTCATGTTCAGTTTTACTTTTTATTCATGTCCGTGCATCTTTAATTTCAGTGTGAAAAGAAACATTGATCCGAATCCTAATTTATTATAAATGGACATGTCATTTTCAGTCCACACTCATTGGTTCCTTAATTATTTACATGCCATGTGTGAAAAGTAAGATTTGGCATTAAGGCCAGAATGAACATGATTTTTGTGATAATGTAATCAGACTCCACTCAAGTCATGCATATGAGGAAGACTTCAAAAAATTACAAAAGAAGAACAAAACAATTGCTTGTTGCCAAAGATGAAGTTGAGAGTTCAGAATAAAGAGGAAAAAATTTATGGCTTGCACTAGCTTTGCAGTTTTCTTGATCACTTTGTAGTTAGTTATCTGCACAGATCATATATTTCTTCATAAGTTATTAATAATGTCATGAAAATCAATGATATAGCTTAGAGAGTTGCAGTTTTTTTCATATGATCTGTGATAATGTCAAGGTTTTTTATCAAAAACTTGTTGGATATTATTTACTTATCTTGTGTATATATCTTCATTTACATATTGTGCAGGGTAAAATGTTGTCGGACAGGGGACAACGAGCATCGAAGGACCATAACCCCATGAACGAACAAACTTTCCATTTCATTCCAACCCTGATGGTGTTTTGTGAAGCGCGATACAGCAATATGAAATCTAGTCCAGCATCAATGGGCATGTAGTCGGTTCTTCCTAAAGTTCCAACTGATGATGTGAACTTTGACGATGTTGTGGACGACTTGAATGAGAAGGGAGATTCAGAATCTGCCTATGTAATAGCTTCGAGGGCAGGAAAATGACGACGTGCAGAGAAGAGTACAACAGTTGGAAGAGACTTTTGAAGTCAGATTTGCTGTTTTTGGATATATGCTAAAAAATGGGAGTTGTTGGCCTTTTTGCCTTCTACTTTGCTATTTTTTGTTGCAACAAACGACATCTTGACAAACTTTTAGATGTTGTTCCCACGTGTGCACAAGCCACACAACACTGGTTTTTTTGTAAATGCTTTTGAAATGTTATTTTGTCCAGTGTAAAGAATTTAGACATGTAAATTGTAAACATGTTGTTATAAATGACATTTTGGGTATGTATTTTGACATTGGTTTGCTTCAAATTATTCTAGTGTTTTTATTCTAGGGTTGCATTATTTTTCTCTTTCCTTATGAAGAAGAATGTGATGTTAGAGTTGATTACTTGTGAATACCCATATAGTGAATGTAAAAATCAAGCACAAATATACAGTTATTGGCCACTTTAGTAAGTTCATTTACCACTGCTATACTGTGCCATTTAGAAAGATTTACTGAAGGTCAAGTGCCATGGAGCTCTTGAAAGAAGCATTGATGACAGATAAACCAGTGAATTACACAAACTTCAAATTACAAACATAAATTCCAAATGGTTCGGAATTAACATACAACCAGTAAATTACACTAACATAAATTCCAAACCAATGAGATTCACATACAACCATTGAATTAAACAAACTTGACAACAACATAAATGGTTGAGTTTCAAGAATCACCTCCATTTTGTTTCACGTTATCCTTCTTCCCTTTTCCCTTGCGACAATCCAATAAGTAAATGCCCGACTTCTGGCAACCATGACAAATCCCTTTGTTCTTTCCCCCCATTATAATCGGTTGATGCAGCCAAAAAAGGAAAATGAAATTAGGACTTCAACCTAAAAATCCATTTAATTCATATGGGCATAGATTCATGTGTGGTCAGTCATGTAGTTGAGGAAATGAAGTGCATAAATTTGTCGAGCATGCTATGCATGCTATAAAAATATTGCAAATACCTTCACTGGACAGATCAAACATTATCAAATTTCCGAAATATGGCAAGAAAGATATTGCGAAGACCTTCTATAAAGATATAGCAGGATAAGAACATATTTAGTTTTATTCAAATAAATTTGGGTCGGTTGCACGAATTATTTTCCACAAGATTCATGTCATAAGACTAATTACAGCACACTCCATAACTAAAATAGATCAAAGGCAAATGGAAAAAGGGCCCTTACAGCCACACAGGAATGGAAG
>CAIGRF010276420.1:57506-84392 GCA_903798235.1 Fraxinus ornus
AGAAATGTTAAATTCAATTTTGTTCCTAAAACTTTGTTAATTGTTTTTGGTTATAGGTGCTCGACGAGATTGGTGTTGACATTGCATCTCAGGTTGGTTGCACGAGTTAGATTAAGCCATAAATATTTTGCTGTTGAGTTTTTGTATTATGAAGGATAAAAGAACAAAGAATCTGATCATCCTACCGTCTTTCTCTTGACAGTTATCTTCAGCCCCAAAAGGCCGGATTGCATCAAAGAAAGTTGAAAATAATGTTCCTAGGTATTTTCAATATTTTTTGCATGCCTTGGAGAAAAGATAGGGCTTAAAGGTTACTGATTTATAAACGAGTAATGTTCTTATGATGCCTTTTCAGTTCTGCATCCGCTGATGTTGAGGACCTTGAAAAGAGGCTGGCATCTCTTCGACGAATATGAGATCGAAAAGAAAAAACAAGGTTTCCATCTTAGTCATTTTACTACACCATTGGATTTTTTTTTAAGAAATACTAATGAGGAATTAGTTAGGATAATATTATTTATTTTGTTGTCTAGTCATGCCCGATAATGTGTACCAATACAATAATAAAGCTCTTTCAATGATTTTTCAGGTCTCGAATAAAGCCTGGCATCTTGGCATCTTTCTTGCACAGATATGAAGAAGAAATCATGGAATATTGGGACACCTCTCTTAAAAAATATATATGTATAAACAGGTTATATGTAGTTTTGAATAGAGTCATCAACAAAAGTGTTAACTTTAAGACCGTCGCATCTTTGGTTACTGTTTAGTCCTATTTAGTATTATGTATTAAGCATGCATTGAAATTATTAACGTTATCAAACACATTTTCACCAAAGGCATGTATTTTTTCAATTGTACATTTACGTACATTAGGCGCCTTTTGAATGTGATCGTCTAGTATAACGAAATGGCACGAACTTGTAAGTTTTTAATTCTCTGTCCCTTTTGCAATCTTAGTTCTTATATTGGAAGTGTTTACAAATTGTTTTAATTATGAATAGATAGAAATGAGTGGTGGATAATATGTTCGAGTGTGTATAAAGTGAACCACTTCATTAAGAAATTCTCATGGAGATCCTCTCTCTCGTATTATTGAGCAAAAGCAAAAATGCCATTAATTTGAAGAAAACAATACTTACAAGAACAAGTGACTTTTTAATTCCTTGTACATTGGGAGTGTGTTTGATTGACTCTATTTTTCACATAAAATATTATTTTTTTCACTCAAGTTCCTACTTTTGGAGTGTTTGATTGACAATTTTTCCAATGAAAAATATTTTCCAACTTTTGATCATGCGATCAAATTTTTCTCAAAAATGAGGAAAATATTTTTCTTTAGGGAGGGATGATTTTTATTTTTCAGGTAATTCACTATTTCTCTCTTTCATCCATCCCCTCTCTCATTTACTTACTAATAAAAAATGGACAAATATAAATTTTCTATGTTGAAACTAAATCATTCAAACACATTTAATAAAAAATTTCCATACAAATAAGTTATGGATAATTGAATTGTCTAAAATTTATTTTTTTTCCATACAAATTGCATGCTTGCAGTCAAATGCACCCCCAGTTATCTAACAATTTTAATTAAAATGAGATTTCTCTTGCAAAAGTAAAAAAAAAAAGATTTATAAATTCATTAATTTGTGTCTGAATCCATTATTTACATTAATTTGTGCTAGCGCCCCAACCTCGTGCACATTAATTTAGGACTAAATTAATAGTTAGTCAAGTTAAATTTTTACACTTGACTAACTATTGCACAAGATGAAAGTGTACGGACATGAACTGCAATTTACTTTAGGACTAAAATGGAGAAAACGAAAACTTCGGCCATGCGTGCACCTAAGCTTGCAGAGCTGGCATGTGCCTTGACTCCTTTCGTTGCTTACTGAGGGTGGCCATTTCCATCAGGCGCGCGTCCCAAGCTGACTTGTGCGCACAACTTAGCTGGCAATGGTTGGGATTGTGTTGCTTTTCTCCAAAACCTCCAGGGACTTTTTAGCAATTTCTGGATAGGGTTTGAAGGAGTAAAAACTTTCATTGGTCACTGAACTTATAACTTCATCACGTTGTGGTAACTCATCTTCATTTTGACTCTCACTGGTCACTGAACTTACGAACCAACCCCTCCATCCATCACCCACCACCCCTACCGTTTCAAATCGTCCGACGTGGCTTCACGGAGGCCGACATGGCAGTCAACGGCGTCAACTTTGCCCACGCTGGACGATATTTCACTCATGTAAAAACGCCATTTCTCCCCTAAATCATCCTTCCTTCAACACCCTCCCCCAAATTGAAACACACCTTAGACCGATTGCCCTCAACTCCCTCCCCCAAATCGATTCCCCAAGGCAACGCAGTTACGAACCTGAGCACTAAATCGCCCCACCTGGAATGCGAATCAATTCAGCTACTTCATTTGGTTTTTCCATTGAGAAAAAAGAGCAGCCGAGCAGAAAACAAATTGGGAGAAAATAGAGCAGTAGTCGGCTGAAAAAACTGAGAATTTGTGGTGCCATTCTATCATTTATACACACAATTAAAGGGAGATTAGGGGCTGATTTGGGAGAGATTAGCCGGCTGAATTAAATTGTTAACACGCATATGGTGGGTAGCAGAGGATAGTGGCTGAAATCCAATTATTTACACTCACTGGCTGGCTAATTTTACACAATTAGGTAGAATTGGGCAGTAATATATATGCACCACAATGACAGTCGAGCCCTACACAATTAGAATTCTTGTGTTCTTTGAGAGGAATTGTTGATTGGTTTTAGTTTGCAATGTAACTATTAATCTGTTTTGATTTCTGGAAGAGAAATGCAGTGCAGAACTGTATATGGTTGGCTTTGGTTTTGATTGCTTGGCAATGCATTTTGGATAAGGAAATGAGGAAGTTTTGTTGTAATATGGATATGAGGAATAAAAAAAAAAAAGCTACAAAATTTTTTTGGAGATGAAGCCCAGGAATTCAGCAGATGTAGTTGAACCGAAGGTTCTCTTGTTCACCTTTTCCAGGTACATTTGCAGGATTTGGCAGAGAAAGAGGCCTTTTGAATTGTCATTGTGAATTGTCATTGAGTAGGAGAAACAAGGATTCAATGTAAATGTGAATTGTCATTGTGAATTGGGTGTACACCTTTTGACTAATGGGATATCAATGTTTACATTTTCTGTTTCTTTCCTGCTGCTACAAATCTATGACTTCCCATTAAATAAGAAAGCATCAGCGTTTCGAATCCACTGTAAAATGCATGAATTGGAACCAGGCATCCCTAAAATACTGATGCTAAGAAATATATATATTGCACATTACCATCACATTTCTTTCCACCAAATTTACAATTGTCAACAAACCAGGCTACCAGCAAGGCTGTTTAATAATTTCATTAATGCATTACAAAAATAGCCTTAATCATAACAAAAGCAACCTTGATGCATTACAAAAAACAGCCTGAATGCATATACAAAAATTGGCACTTAATGCCCTACTGAATTACAAAAGATTTGGCATAATGGCTACAAAAACACCAAATCCAACAAAATACAGCCACAATATTCCCTTCAATCATGAGTTGTATGTCTAGATATGCTGGGGGTTGGAATGAATCGCATGGGCCCTTCCTCATTCATGTTTTGGGTTGATGACAAGCCATGACCTCTTGATGACACCATTTTACCCTGTAATTCCATACAAACCATTTTCAATGTCATAATAAATAACAAATGTAGTTAAATAACTAGAAAATGAATTCTAAATTTACTCACATGTTCGTTAACAATTGCGATACTATTTGAAGCAACTGGTTCTATTCAGCATTGTACCAGTCCTATAAGGAAGAAATGATAAAATACATGTATAAATGTCATGACTAGCCAAATAAATATGTACTTGACAGTAAAATACGTACTTGATTTGGGGCATCATCGCTTGAGTGATATCTTTTATTGTGCCCCTTCAATCCATATATCGAGCACGTCATGCACACTTGCCCTGTCTTCATCATGTATGATTTTCCTTGACTTTTCACTACCATTTCTTCCGATTGTTTCCTTCTCTTTTTCTGTTTCTTTCCTCGTTGAGGAGTATTCCAATTAGGCTGGATGATTGTAGGGGCTTCCATCTCGGGCCACAACATTGTGTTGTTTATTGGGTTCATGATATTATTATAACAACTCAAGTACATCTCATTGTGTAACAATTGTCAACATAATCCTCTGATAAATTTCTGCGATCCTATATCACTGCAACGGCATGCATGTACGGTATACCGGTAAGCTGTTCGACATGCACAAATACATTCTTGGAGATCAACTACAAATGTCCCATAACTGCAATCAACCTGCCACCTAGACCCCCCAAATAAGTGCAACGTGCATTCTCTTGACATTTCAGCGATCTTGTGCAATTTTTTTTTTATCCTTGGACATAAACGACCTTGGCATCGTATCATTTTTTCTTGTCTCTGATGTATTCGTTTCATGAAAGACAACTGCTGATGCCAACATATTTCGAATCAATTTCTCTCTATCCCCCAACAACATTTTGTTAAAGACTTCGCATATGTTATTAAGGAGAATGTCGCACTTGGAGTGCAATGAAAAGTGTGAACGACTCCACTCTTGAGGGTGTTTCTTCATCAACCAACCATATGCATCGTCACCCACTTCACGAATTTTTTGCATACAATGTTTGAATTTAGCAACAGTTGATGACTTGGCTGCACGCCAAAGAAAATCTTTTAGTATCTTGCTCTTATGTCCAGAACTGAACAAGTTTGTGTACATGTGTGTACACAGTAACGATGTTCTGCCTCTGGGAATAACTCCTCGCATACATTTTGAAGGCCCTTTTGCCTGTCAGTTATCAATGTCCAACCCCTCTCATTGTCCATCTCAATGTCCTCTTGGAGGTTTGTCAAGAACCACCTCCAAGAGTATGTGTTCTCCTTCTCGACAACAGCATACGCCACGAGGTATATACAGTCATTAGCATCCTGTCCAACCCCTGTTAACATAACTCCTCCAAAAGAACCCCGCAAATGGCACCCATCTACGTCAACACATTTCCTGCATCCTATTTTGAAACCAACCTTACAGGCACTGAAGCATATGTAGATACCTTTGAAAACTTGCTCAGATAGGGCTATAATCACCGTTAATCCCGAATTTGTTCAAAGTACCTCCGCAGCATATCTCCTCAAAAGACCGAACTGTTCTTCCATGGTTCCAAACAACAATTCTTTAGCATATTGCCTCATCTTGTTGGCCACATTTCTACTTATCTCTGTCTTCAGATCATCCTTCATAGTCGCCAATATGGATTGTGTTTTCCAATCCGGGTCTGCCTTGAACTGTTCAATGTATCTATTTGTCAAGAAGATATAGTTGCAATGTCTGTTGTTTTGGCTCCGTGTGCATGTGTGCTCAGACTTGTAAGACTTCACTTGCACTGTCTCCGTCGTACTCAACTTCGAGGCCCATATCCTCCAGTTACACCCCAGTTTGCAAACTCCTTGAGCTCGTTTTCTATCATTACACTTTAACCTCACGTTGTAACCATTGAGAGCACCATAGGTTCTCACTGCAGTCCGAAACTCTTCCATTGATCGAAATAGTTGTCCAATCTCAAACTGCAGATTCTTCATATCTGTCTCAGCCAAAAATTTTGGAAAACGATAACCAACCTCTTCGTCTGATGAACAAACCAATAATAAGTCCTCAGATGATGGATACTCCAAGTCATCGTCGTCCACCTTCCCTACCCTCATCACTACTACGTCATTTCCTGCTTCATTCATGTCCGGACCAATTTTGAGGCCATTTATCACATTGCGGTCATACATAAAATCATCATCCTCAGAAGCCATGTCAACCTCAGAATAATCGAAATCAGGGTCTTCCTCGTTATCTATCAACAAAATGAAAACAATTAGATTAATTACCTGCATTTCATGAATTACCTATAATAACGTAACTACCACCTATAATAACTACCAATTACGTAAAATCATATATACTGGAATTTCCTTCATATTTATGCAAAATCACACAAACTGGAATTACTAGTTAGTATACTCATTACCAGCAACACATACATTATATTTCAAATCAATGGTGGGCTTTACCTCCGTGATCGCCCTCCATGTTTGCAAATTGGAAGCTCACAAAGAAGTTTCACCAACTGAAAATGCTGTGAGAAGCTAGCTATTTCCAGTTCACTTGAAGTCGCATTACCCCATTGTTGCTCATTTTCACCTCAGTTTCGTTCGGGTAAACATTTCTCAGAATTCGATTTGGGATGGTAAAATGATTTCTTCGAATCTCAGTGGCAACCCAACAGTTTACTCTCTTTCGATTCTCAATTTCTGAGCTCGAGCCCACCTAAATGTTTGCAATCGCAACACTTGAGTGAGATTAGGGTTCGAATTTGTTTGGGAGGAAGAGAGGATTCGGTCAATTGAAGGAAATTGGGGATTTTTAGAAAATTAATCTCTTTCTTGTGACGCCGTCAATGCCACGTCGGACGCCGTCAATGCCACCTGGGCTGCCTTCCAAACGGCCGGCTGCTTGGTGATGGAATGAGGTAACCTTCTGCAAGTTCAGTAACCGATCAGAAGCTTTTGGAAGTTGAGTGACCACAACATGACAAAGTTCAAACTTCAGTGACTAATGAAAGTTTTTACTCGGGTTTGAAGCATAAGAACATGGCAGCAGCTTCATTTGGAGAGGCTTCTTCCTTGTTTTGTTTTCATTTTTATTTCGTTCTTTTCCCTTCATTTTCTTCCCATAATTTCTTGACATTTTGGGGGCAAATCAAGGGCATAAAGAGAATCATCCAAAGGAGGTGGATCGATTTTGGGAAAATAAAGTTCAAGCCATTAACATCTTAAATATTTTAAATTTTGTATTTTCTTTATTATTATCTTCTCGTTGCAATGTATTGTATGAAATATTCTCATTTGTATCATTTGTATAAAATGTGCTATTATTTGTGTTGGAATTTATGATTGATGTTTAACCCAACTTTAATTAATTTTAATGTTAGCTATTTAAAATTAAAATTACTTGTGTTCTTGTGTTTTTACTTTTACTATTATTACATTCTCATTATATGATCAATAGATGATTGTATTTATTGATTTGTACATCATTCAATAAAAGATTATGCATTTTAAATCAATTAGGGCTAATTTCCCTTGAAATAGGTGATTAATTAAAATTAGAAAATTGGGTCGACATTGTAAATGAGTAATTTGATAATAATTAGGTGACGGTTAAACAAAACCATGAATTCCAGCCAGATTTTCCTTTCGAAACTTCAATATTTTTGTGTTTTGTTATTTTTGTCTAGTTTTTAGTTATTTTCTCATTTTAGAAATCAAAATCTTTATTGTGTGTTTGTTTTATTGTTAGAATTAAACTTATTAAAGTTTTGTAATCGAAAGTAAACATTCTTTGAGAGATCGAAAACTTGGATTCAAAAAGTCAACTTTATTTCTTGAACACGACCCATGCACTTGTAGTACGTGAATTTTAGTGAACACGTACCATCCAGCTACAATCTTAAAATTGTCAGTAGCAAAAAATGCCTCCCAATGAGCAATGGAAATAAATCTCACAAATCCTGGTTGGGATGCCAACTTGAAATCCAGGGAAAGCTACGAGAAAATACAAGAGCGTCGGATCATGGGATCACCAAATGCATTAGATAAGCTAGCAAGGAAGGTAAACTCTCATGAGGATAGGTAATTATTAAAAATAAGATTACCGTTAGTGGTCTGAAATATATACATATTTACAAGATTAAATCAAAATCCTAACAGCAAGGAAATCAAATAAAAACTCAATTAATACCTTTTAAATGAATGGATTACAAATTCCTAAACAGGTGCAGTAATGATTATTTCTAAAGATAAGCTAATGTGATTCTAACAAATCTCAACACTCTCCCTCAAATTGGAGCATGTATATCCAACATGTTCAACTTGCTTCTTATTTCCTTAAACACGTTTCCTCCAAGAGCTTTTGTAAAAACATTCGTCGGCTGCAAATGAGATGGAACATATTCTGTGATAATCTGACCATCTTGTATCTTTTCTCTAATAATGTGACAATCGAGTTCTATGTGTTTGGTGCGCTCATGGTATACTGGATTTGCTGCTATGTGAAGTGTAGCTTGATTATCACATAGCAACTTTGCTGGTCCTGTGGAAATTTGCATGTCATTAAGTAAAAATCTAAGCCAAGTTAGTTTACAAGTTGCGGCTGCCATGGACCTATACTCAGCTTCTGGTGATGATCTTGAGACTGTTTTCTGCTTCTTTGCTTTCCATGAAACCAATGAATTTCCCAAGAACACACAATAACCTGTAGTTGAACTTCTAGTCATCGGACAGCTTGCCCAATTTGCATCACAATAGGCTTTCAAGTTGAAAGAATTTGATGAGAACAATAAACCAAGACCTAGACTACCTTTAAGGTATTTGATTATGCGAAGAATAGCTTCCTAGTGAGGTTTTTTTGAAGCATGCATAAATTGACTTAGAATATTATCTGAGTATGTAATATCTGGTCTTGTAATTGTGAGATAGATTAGTTGTCCAACTAATCTCCTATAGTGCTCTGGGTCATGTCGCAAGTCACCTTGATCATCCGTAAGCTTTAGATTCATTTCCATTGGGAAATTTGAAGGTTGAGCACCCAAGTAACCAACATCATTTATAATCTCTAAAGTATATTTTCGTTGAGAAACAATACCTACTTTTGATCTTGCAACTTCTGTTCGCTAAAATTATATACCGCAAGTGCACGGGTCGCGTTCAAGTAATAAAGTGGACTTTTTGAGTTTGGGTTGTCGATCCCTCAAGGAATGTTTACTTTTGATTACACAACTTTAGTCAATTTAATTTTAACAATAAAAGCAAACACACAATAAAATTTAATATTGAAAAATAAGGAAATTTAACTAAAATCTACAAAATTTAACTAATATTGGGATTCATGGTTTCGATTAACCGTCACTTAATTAATTTCTTCACAAGCCAATTAATAAATTACTCATTTACCATGTTAGACCGATTTTCTAATTTTAGTTAATTACTCCTCTCGAGCGAAATTAACCATAATTGATTGGTTAACCTACTATATCTTTATGTTGATTAAAACTAAACAACCGCATTAAATCTTTGTGAAAATAGCTCAATGGGTCACCTAGGGTTAGAGGTATATCTCTATCCCCTACACAAACCTAGAGTATTTACTATTTGATCTAAAATGTACAATATTCTCTCAAACGATATATAAACCACTCAACTCAATCATTTAATGGCCAAATAAATGAAAGGCATTCAATACAATAATAAATACACATGAAATAAGCATTTTAACATTAAATGGCAAATATTAAAATTAATTAAAGCTAAGTCAAATTTCAACCATGAATCTCAACAAAAATACTTAGCCAATTTTATATAAATGATAAAAAAGAAAATATTTATAGCAATACATTACAAGTATAGCAAAATAATTGAGAAAATAAAAAGTTATAGATAAAACCCTTTTTTGAAGCTTGACCTTGATTTTCCAAATATTTCTCCAAGTTCTTGAGTGTATTCTCCTTGTTCTCTTAATTTGTATCCCCAAAATACAAAGAAATTGGAAAGGAAAAGAAAAGAAAATGAAAGAAAAAAGAAAGAGAAGAAAAAAGAAAATGAAAAGGAAAGAAGAAGCTCCCGTTGAAGTGTTCTCCTATGAATCTTGCCTTAAAATTGAACAAAAAATAGTATTTAAAGGGCCAAAAATCGTCTCAAGTGAAATTGTAGAAGAGGTCCTGAAATTTACACGAAACAGACAAAATTTGCCCAGCTAGAAGGCAGGTCGCGCACGAGCATTCTTAGCACGCATGTACGTTGTAATTATTTTGTTCTCGGTGTATTAAAAGACCATTCTCGCGCGCGCACCATACAAAGCTTGAGTGCGAGCACGAGCTTTTTTTTTTTTTTTTTCATGAGCCCACGAGCCGCTCGCGAGCTTGTCATTTGATGAGCCCGAGCGGCTTGTGGCTCGTGTTTTCACGAGCCGAGCGGCCGAGTCGACGAGCCACTCAGCCCATTTGCCATCTCTAGTTACTTGGCATTTCGAAAAGAATAGTGCAATTAAGCACTAGTTTTGCTTGAACACCGATCTAAATAACTATATTTAATANTTTGCCTTATTCTTTTTTCATTTAGGTTTATGACCTACAAAAGCCAAAATTACCCAATTGTGAGTCGATATCCACTATTTTCATTAATAATAAATATATTTAGGTATTAAATAAGTGTAAAAACACATTTATCAACTTCCAACCCAAGAAATTTTTTTAGAGGGCCAAGGTCTTTGATATGAAATTGTTAGTGTAGAAAATGTTTCAGACTTTGTATAGAAGCTTTAATCATTATTTCATCTACATAGTGAGCACCATAATTATAGATGGACCTTTAGTCTTCACAAATAAAGAATATTCTGGATGTGATTGAACAAATCCAACATTTTTTATAGCATGAGAAAATTCTGCAAACCAATTTCGAGGGGCTTGTTTAAGCCCATAGAGGGACTTATGTAGTCGACATACAAGTTTCTCCCCTGTTGACAAAGACTCGGTGGTGGAGTCATGTATACCTCTTCCTCTAAATCACCATGGAGAAAGGTATTGGTTACATTCATTTGATGCAATGGCCATTGTTTGGTGGCAGCAATAGCAAGAACACATCGAACAATTGTCAACTTAGCAACATGGGCAAATGTTCCAGTATAATCCAAGCCTTCTTGTTGAGAAAATCTTTTAGCAGCTAATCGAACTTTGTATCGTTCGATCGTACCATTAGAATTATATTTCATACAGTATACCCATTTGCTGCCAATGGGACGATGACCAGTGGGCAATGGAACCAAAGACCAAGTCATTTGGATAGCAAGTGCATCAAGTTCACGTTGCATGGCCTCTTGCCATTTGGGATCTATGACAGCCTATGCATATGAGGTGGGTTCGAGAATACTGAAAATAGTGTTGACAAAATGTTTATACGAGATGACAAAGAATCGTAGGAAATGTAGTACTTAAAGGGTACCGAGTACATGACTTAGTTGAAGAATCTTGGTTTGAAGGTGCAGTTGATGGCAATGTACTAGCATGTCCACAGTGAAAATCTTGAAGAGGAATGGATGGTTTTTTTGGTACGTTCACTTCTACGAAGAGGAGGCGTTGCAGATATCATATGAGAAGAATGTGATGTATGAGTGGTCTCGAGTAATGGTGAGTCAGGTTCATTGACAAGAGAAGGTGAATCAATGAGCAATTCGTTTACCTCAAGTTGAGAGATGGTATTTTCGGGTGAGGTTTTGGAAGCATGAAAGGAAAGATTTTCTCATGAAAAATGACATCTCGACTTGAGAGAAATTGGTGATTGTTGAGGTCATATAAGCAATAGGCTTTTTGTCATATGGGATAACCAACAAAGATGCATTTTCTTGCACGAGAGTCAAATTTATGTGATGGGTGCAGATTTGTTACGTAACAAAGGCATTCAAAAACTCTTAAGTTAGAGTAGGTAGGTGACTTGTTATACAACATTTTGTATGGAGATTTATATTGCAGCACAAGGGTGGGAAGACGATTGATCAGATGGGTGGTGGTAAGTAAACTCTTCCCCTAAAATTGTAAGGGAATATTAGCATCAAGTCTTAAGGCCTCGTCAATGTTTAAAGGGTGTCGATGCTTTCGTTCAACTACACCATTTTGTGGAGGTGTAGATGGACAAGAACTTTGAAATGAGATGCCACGATTGAAAAAATATGATTTCATGGATATGAATTCTGAGCCATTCTAATTTCGAATAGATTTAACTTGGCAATAGAACTGAATATTGACAAAAGAAATGAAGGTTTTTAGTAACCCTTACGTTTCAGATTTAAATTTTATTAAGAATATCCACGTAAAGCAAGTATAATCATCAACAAGAGTTAAAAAATAATGCGCCTCTATACGAGTTACATTGTGAAGGGGTCCCCAAATATCATAGTGAATAAGATCAAATGAATGTAAAGTTTGAATAAAACTAGAAGGAAAAGATACTCGTGTTTGCTTAGCTGAATAAGAAATTTCACAAGAGTGTTTAGAATCAAATACAAATGAAGGAATCATATGACTTAAAAATTGTGAAGGTACCATGGAGGGATGTCCTAATCGTTGGTGCCATGGAATTTTTGTAGTAGAATCCACATGATAAGTTGCTAGATTGCAAGGTGGTGCAGATGTCACTGAAGGCACAAAGTAGTACATGCCATTAACTTGCTTCCCCAAACCAATCATCTTCTTCGAAGTTAGGTCCTGTAATACTCAAGAAGTAGGATATAAGTGAATTGAGCAATTCATGATAGCTGTGAGTTGACTAACTAACAGTAAATTAACACGAAAAAAGGAGCACATTTTTTTAAAACATGTATACGATATGAGAGTTGCGTGGAACCAATGCCAATTATTTCAAAATAGGCATTCGGTAATGTCACTTGAGAAGAGAAATGGAAGGTAATGAAAACTGAGGTGGCTATGTGGTTAGTGGCGCTATTATTAATAATCCAGTGATTCAAAACTGTCTTTTCTGCAGTACAGGAGGAGAAGAAAGGGGCAAAAATAACTGTGTAGTTTGCTTGAGTAGAATTTTTACCGTTAAAGAAGGCTTTGATTTGAGCGAGTTTTTAAGAAGTGAATTGGGGAGTATATTCGTAGAGAGCTTGTGGAAGTCGTGACTGATATGAGTAATTGCTTGGTTTGCAGCAAGTTGTCTGCTACTATTTGGTGGCTGAATTTCTTTACCATGAAATTTATGACCAACTAGAAAGTCGTTCAGATAGTAACAACGATTCACAGTACGAGTAGTGCCTTTACAATAAGAGCATCCTTTTATGACTTGGAATGAGAGGATGACCATTGTTTCTGTTGCCGTGGAGTAGCAGATTGTGACTTCATAGAGTTTTCATAAGTGTTGATATTCATTGCATGAATAAGATCACTTCTCTTTGTTTCAATGAGGCCTCATTGCTTTTCTTCTTCACATAAGAGTGAATACGCCTTCTTCACAGTTGGTAGAGGATGCATGTGCATGATTTGTCCTCAAATAGCAGAGTATGTCTCATTTAATCCCATAAGGAATTGTCTCCTTTTTTCTTTGCTTGTTAAGTCTTTTTGTCCTCCACAGGTGCAAGTAATTGAGGGGCTGCAAGTGGTGAGCTCATCCCACAACATTTTCATCTTTGTATAGTAAGAAAAAATTGATTCCGATCTTGTTTCAAATCAATAATAGATCGTTGAGTTTGATAATGATGAGAGAAATCACCTTGAGAGAATCGTTCTTGAAGATCTGTCCAAATTTCTAAAGGAGTTTCAGCATATAGAACACTATTTGTGAGTTCCTAACTTCGAGAATTGAATATCCAAGGTAGCACCATATCATTGCAGCGCTGCCATAAAGGGTATTTCCTTTGATAAATCCCAATTTGTTTTTGGCACTGAAGCTTATTAGCATCGATCTTTTCCACATGGAATAATTTGTTCCATCTAATACTTTTGGAATAAGGATCATGCCGGGATGATCAAAAGGGTGAAGGAATAAAGGGTTTACGGGATCAATTGTAGACGTGGACATATTGTGATCAGAGTAGGCGGAAATTTACAGAAGCAATGAGATCATTGCTCTGATACCATATTAAAAATAAGATTTGAGAAGGATGTATATGTTATTCATCTTTTACAATCAATTGATTGCAATATATACACATTTACAAGAGTAAATCACGATCCTAACAGCAAGGACATCAAATAAAATTTCAATTAATTCCCTTTAATGAGGGGATTACAAATTCCGAAATATGTGTAGTAAAGATAACAAATCTTAACAAGTACCGTCGTCGTCTTTCCTCTAATTGATGGAAGGCAGAAGGTTTGCTTAAGTCTTCCTATTACGTCCCCCATTATAAGGAATACGTAGACAGACCTACTAGGTCTTACAAATTGGACGATGAAGATGAAAGCTCACCCTTCTCGATGGAATCAGAGAAATCCCATTCTTGACATCTTTATCCAACCAAAAATGAAAAAGTACAGTAGGCAAGTTAATCCCATGTATCAATTGAATAAGAATATGACCCAGATGAAGCTCAAGAAGGTGATCCCAGAACTAAAATCCAAAGCGTCTTGGTACCTTTTGTTGCAAAACAAGCCAATACCAAATTGCTCTGGTACCACTTGTTGTGAGTCAACCCCGATATCAAGAATGTTTTAATATCAATTGTTGAGAAACAGGCCAAATAATTAAAGAAGAAAAATATGAACAATATGAAATTTAATGGATCACACAACAATCAAAAAAATTGTGGAAGAGGAGAATTCATTATACCAAGAAACAATCAATTGTCTTACAAGATTTGATCATCTCAATCTAATCTAAACAATTCTATCTTGTTTCTAATGTATACACAAAGATCTAATTGTTATAATCTCTCTTGAGTCTTTTCTCTCTTCTCTCGCCTTGCCTTTGTTTGCCTTAATTGTGTCTATACCTTGTGGAGTATTTATAGAAGCCAAATCTCGAAGTTATGGAGTCCAAGATGAAGTAGAAGTCCCAAAAATTCGGATAGAACAAGAAAGTAGCCAAAAAACGCGTTTTCGGGCCCGAATTGGACCCGGGCCCGCACGGCCCAGTACCCGGTGCCTGGGCGCCCAAACCCGGTGCCGGGCGTTTTGCCCCAAATCTTGTTCTTGGCGCATTGGCACCCGTCTCTAGGGTTTAATGCTCCAAAACATGCTTTTAGCCTTCCAAGTGTCCTCCTTCAAGTCAAACTCTTAATTATCATTGAAATTTGATCTTCACAACTTAAAACTCTACAAATCCAAGTACTTTAAACTTCCTCCAATCATCAAAACTCTATTATATTTGGTTTCCAATCAAACCATACTTCTAAACCAAGATTAAACAAGCTTCCTCCATGCAACAAACTTCTAAATCACATAGAATTTTTGTCACAAGACCTAACACCTTTAGTGGGAGCTGACTTGGCGATGCTCTTGTCACTACGATAATTAATATTAGGCAAGCAGAAGGAGAATCACTTAAGAGCTTCTCTGCTAGCTTCAATACTGAGTTTATTGCTTAGGAAAGTATGGAGGACGGAAAGGAGAAGGAAGCTCTGTCGAATAGGCTACAAACAGAAACTCCCTTCTTAAGGGAGATTTGTAACAAAAATCCTACTTCATATCACCAGCTTGTCAATTGTATTTAGGCTGAGTTCCTCATAGAAAAAACTATATACAACAGGAAGAAAATAGAGCAGGGCAAACGTAAACGCTGAAGAGAAGAAAAAAAAGCTCTGATGTTTGGGCAGAGATCACTAAGGCATGCAAGTATGTGGTTCAGCAAACATAAAGAAAGTTGCGAACGTGAAAAAAACTATGCACATTGTTTCTACTGCTCCGTTGAAGGAGGTGGTCGAAACCAATGTTCCAACGTTCAAAGTTCACAAACCTAAGTTCTGCTGGATACATCGGACTAGAGATAATGAAACTGAAGAGCATCCCAAAGTCATTAAGATTGTCCAATTGCCGTGTTAGTAGGTTTGTCTTTATTAAATATCACACTACTCCCAACTGTTGACACCTTGAGAAGGATTCTACAAATGAGAATTTCTCCTCCTTCCTAATGTTGTGGCTGAACTAAAATAATTAAGCAATTAGAGCTCCACTAGTAGATGGTATCGTGACGAGTAATAGAGTCACGTGAATCCAAATATCATTTCTCTAGGATTAAGTATTCAATATAGTTCCAATTATTCCTAAACTAATTAGCTTACTTACTAATATAGTTCCTCTTATAGAGCTACTACATACCTAAATTTAGATAATAACGGAATACCAAATGATAGGGTAATTATATTTTCACTAGGGACGAATGTAGGGGGGAGTGGGGACTGGGCCGGGTTTATTTTATTTTTACATATTAGCTCAACTTGTAATCTGATCCTAAATCCGTTCATGATTTTCATTAAATCTTTTATTAACAACACAACATTATAACTACAATAAATATTTATAATCTTTACTTATTTTCTCCTCAATTAACTTCCGCTATACTCTTAGAGCATCTCCAATAATTTCTCTATTTTTAAAGAATATTCTATTATTTGGAGAGTATCTATATATTTAGAGACTTAACATTTTGAAGTACTCCAACACACTCTTTATATTTAACACTTAATTTTACTACTCCCAAAAAATATTTATTTTTTTTGTTTATCTTTTATTTTAATTAGCTTTTCTTTAGATTATTTTATTATTTTCCTACATTGAAAATTGTAACATTTTGAACGTATTTAATTATAGAGACAATTTGAAAAGCTAAACTCACTCTCTAAATTAAAATGTTAATTTAAAGAGTCTCTTGGAACATGATTTTAAATTTGACTCTTTAAAATAGAGAGTATCTCATATTTAAAGAGTCTCTTATAGATGCTCTTGTCATTATATAAAACTAAATAAATTATTATAATATTATAATGTGTTAAAATTCTAAATCATCTACACACAGCACATTAAAAATTCCAACATTCGGAAAGAACATACGATGAAGGAAGATAGAGGAAGTTTGTTGAGACTACGTTTTTGAATTTCTTGCCAATGGAGAACATGTGAAAAGGACTGAGATGGCTATTTTTATAATTAATAATTAATGTAAATAAATGGGAGATGCATGACTACTTTCTGTTAATTTATACACTATGTAATAAACATAATTAAAATCATTATATCTATAAAAATCAACATTTCTCATTTTAGAAATGTTGTCAATGAAAGTAATTTCGTTGTTGTTAGAACTTCTCAAAACTCGAAAATGGCTTAGATAATGCTTATGTGTGTGAATGTATTCATGTTGGGAATTAGAGTTTTGGAGAAGTCGATTTGTGTGAGATAAAATTTATATAAAAAACTAAGGTTGTTTTGGTTTTTGACGAAATTTTTTATTATGTTAAAAAGATAATGTAGTTCTTTTTTCGATCTATTTTTATTTTTTAATTCTTTTAATAATATCCATCTAAATAATGAACGTAAGTTACTTATAAGTTGACGAGTGTTGTGAAGTTTTTTTCGATTAGTTAAGATTTTAGCATCAGTTTGGGACGTCCTAAGCAAGTGGCAGTTCAACAGTATTGTTGTCTCATCATATTCATGCAAATATGAACTAATTTTTTTTATTCATACTTATGAACTTGTGGAGCCATTTTTTGCTAGATATCCATATATCAGATCTCTTTTCATCAATGTGACTCATCTTTAGCTTGACGATTTATATTTTTAATATTTCTAATTTTATTGTTTTTATTTAGTTGTTTTATTATTTATTAAACTATGATTTAATAGTTACTTTTAGGTGAGATGATGGGACATTAGCATAGGTGTAATTATATTAAGCTTTGGCAATTAGGAGTTTATAGAAATGTGAACAACAACCACTTTATATTGATCGTTGACTGATTTGTATATTAAATAAAGTCATTTGAGAATTTTTTTCATATTTACCCAATTTTCAGTTTTAAACAAATTTTGAAGTGTTAATTGTAATTAGCATATGTCGTTGTATCATATTGATATCTGGGTACAATCACATTATTGATAAAGACGTGTTGTATGATATCATATTTTTATGATATGTCATATATTTGCTATATAAATTTTTTCCAACATTAATAAATAAATTACTAAACTCACATATCAACCACTTTTTTATACTAGAAATATCATAGATGGATACATTATCGTCGAAAACACTAACAGAAAAAACGAGGTCTAATTCATTAATAGATCATCAAAATGAGTCAAGTCGTCGGTGTAATTTGAAAAATATTAACTTTTTCCGTTTATGTCGGCTTTGTCTCGACTTAACGTTCTAACAAATTTGTTAATGTATACTTTTGTTGTCATGTTTTAAATTTGTTTTCATATTTGTAAGATTGATGTCACCAAACAAAGATTGCATTTATATCTTTATAAGACATCTGAATGTATTTGAAGAAGTGAATTATAAAAGTATCTATACTTAAAAAATGTCCTACTGAGATCTACATCAATAATGACCTGTTGAAGTTTTAAAATAATTTTGTGTTATGTCTATGTATTATATAATGTTAGAATTAGACAATAATATATATATATATAGAAGTTTCACTATTAGACTACTGTATTTTTTTTATAATGTTTTCGGTGAAGTAATTTTCAAACCGCATTGTTGAAGAACACAGTCGAAAAGTTATTTCTCGTGTAATTTAGGTGAGATGATGGGACATTGGCATAGGTGTAATTATATTAAGCTTTGGCAATTAGGAGTTTATACAAATGTGAACAACAACCACTTTATATTGATCGTTGACTGATTTGTATATTAATTAAAGTCATTTGAGATTTTTTTTTTCATTTTTACCCATTTTTCAGTATTAAACAAATTTTGAAGTGTTAATTGTAATTAGCATATGTCGTTGTATCATATTGATATCTGGGTACAATCACATTATTGATAAAGACGTGTTGTATGATATTATATTTGTGTGATATGTCTTATATTTGCTATATAATTTTTTCCAACATTGATAAATAAATTACTAAACTAACATATCAATCACTTTTTTATACTAGAAACATCACAAATGGATACATTATCGTCGAAAACACTAACAGAAAAAACGAGGTCTAACTCATTAATAGAACAACAAAATGAGTCAAGTCGTCGGTGTAATTTGAAAAATATTAACTTTTTCCGTTTATGTCGGCTTTCGCTTGACTTAACATTCTAACAAATTTGTTAATGTATACTTTTGTTGTCATGTTTTAAATTTGTTTTCATAATTGTAAGATTGATGTTACCAAATAAATATTGCGATTATATTTTTATAAGACACCTGAATGTATTTGAAGAAGTGAATTATAAAAGTATCTATACTTAAAAAATGTTCTATTGAGATCTACATCAACAATGACCTGTTGGAAGTTTTAAAATAATTTTATGTTATAGACGGGTATTATATAATGTCAAAATTGGACAATTTTTTTATATATAGAAGTGTCACTATTACACTACTATATTATTATTTTTATAATGTTTCCAGCGAAGTAATATACATATTATAATTTTATTTTTCATTTAACAACATCAATTACCTCAACTATTTTCAAAAATAATATTAGTAATTAAAAAATATTACATTCATTTGATACATAAAACACGCAAAGCACATGCATGCACTCGCCCGCCCGCGCGCACACACATATAGTCTCACATCACAGTGTTTAGGTGACACACTACATTAGTAGATAGTTTGTTTGCCACTTAAATATGGTGCTTACTGCTTAGCATAAATTAAATACCGTACTTAAAAGATCAAATTCATATATATTTAATTGTTTAAAGTGAGATTTATTTATTTAGAAGTCATGTTGACTCTGCTATTTTTTTGACTTTTTTGTTGCTTTATTTTTTTAAATAATTTAAAGAGAAGGAAAATTCATCATTCAATGACCAAAACATGTGAAACTACGAATTTTGTAACATAAGTGAATGGTTATGGATGAATTAAGTTTAAAAAAGTTTGAGAGTAAATTTATCACAATTCAGATAGTTTATGGACTACAAATGCAAATTTCCCTATTTATATTAATAGGGAAGAAGTTCCAATTCCATGTCTTCTCCGTTGGAACATAAAATTTTCCTGAAAAAAAGCCAAAATCCAGTTGCCAACGGAGAAGAATTTTAATCCAATTCAACCGAAAAAAATCAAAGCATATTCTGTTGATATTATTACAGTCATCTACAGATCCGATTTCCGTTAATCCGCTCAAAATCCTGCCGATTATATATTCATCAGTTTTCAGGGGTAAGAATTTCTGCGTTTGATGATTTTTTTTTATTTTTCAGGCGTTGAATCTCGTGATGAGTGGTATGCGATTTATTCAACTCTTTATTCGAAGTTGCATTGCTTAGGGTTTAAGATTTTTTCTACGGATAATCTATGTTGGTCTCAGTTTTAAAGATTGGTAAATTTTCTTTAAGAAATCTATTACTCTAATATTTCATGCGCAAAAAATTGTTTCAGATGTGCATACAATCAAACCGTTTAGCTGCCTTTTTAATTATTAATTATAGATTAACTCCTCTGCTCTTAACGGGTCAAAGTAGTAAAAGGTTTATTTTTTTGCTCATTTATTCTTACAGAATTGAATTTATTGGATTTGTTTGAAGAGTTTATCTACTTGTACATAATTTTTTTGTACATCAAGGTATCCTCCCTCACATGAGGGTGGACCCACTTGAATAATAAATATTATCTCCAAGTGGGCCCCACCCCCATGTGAGGGGATGGACACCTTGATGTACACAAAATTATGTACAAGTATCAAGACTCTTGTTTGAAACGGTAGAGGATTTAAGAGGTTTGTTTCTATGTTGATTACATAGTTTATCGGGCCTATTTTTCTGGTCCTGTGAACTTATTGAATGTAGAAATTTGAAGGGAATCAATAGGATAAGAATAGGAAGTTTCAGTTTCCTCATGATCTTTCTTTTGTTTTAAATTGTTGGTTTGCAGATGCAGAGCCAAGTGGTGTGCAGTAGATGTAGGACTGTCCTCCTCTATCCCAGAGGAGCTTCAAATGTTCGCTGTGCATTGTGTAATGCAGTTACTGCTGTTCCACAACCTGGTATTATCCACTTCTCTTTTTCTGTTGTGCTATTTTATATCTGAAAGTTAAGAACATTTTGAACAATCGCAATAGAGTTTTTTGTGTTGTCAGTCATCGCATGAATGGATAAGATTAAGTAAGAAAATAAATTCAGATAAAAGGCAAAGTTTGAGAATTTTGTTTAGTTCTTTTAAATTTCAGTGTTGCAGATTTGGTTTGCTACAGTTTTTTCTATCTTCCTGGATTTATTTCATGTATTTATTGTTTGTTACCCCGTTTATGTGAAGTTGAAGTTTTTTAAGAAGATTTAGGTAGAGAATCTACCTGTAGGCCTTGTATCTTGTTCTAGGTTAACTCATGCTGTTTTTTTCTTTATCCATCTATTTCTAGTCTGGATGTACATTGTTTGCAGTTGGAGATGTACTTCTTTATCCATCTTCCTTGATTTCATGCCTTCATTTTGCACTTTCTTTGTAGAATTTTATTCATATTATATTTTTCTCCGTTTCTAGTCAAGCCAGCTTGTTCGAAATTTAGCAGAATGCTTGCAGGCGTTATTCCATATTCCTTCCCTTCTGTTTCATTGCTTTCACTGATACAGCCAACAATTTCTGTGCGTATTAAAATATGTTTTCAGGATCCAAAATAATCCATCCTCATTGCTACTATGAGGTAAATCAAGTTTCTGCTCAGAGCATTGACATAGGAAGCTTTTTTCCCTTACTGAATGTTTGTTTGGGAGAGATTATGTCAAAGAGAAAATGATTTTTTTTTTTAAAAAAATGTGTGGTTAAAAGTATGGAAAAGATATGGTCCACATGTAAAATTATTTTAGTGGGAGAATATGTGGTTGAAAATGAGTTTGAGGAAAAATGGTTTTCAAATAATCTGTGCCAAAAACAATTGAATAAATGAACGGGTCAAGAGAGATTGGCATCTGAGGTGTTTTGCCTATATTCTGAGTTTGGCATCTCAAGAACCTTTGAGAGAGTAAAGGCTTAATTTATCATGTGTACTAGTAGTTATATTTTCTTGGAGGTGGACAGTGATTTCTAAGCCAGCAGGTATTTGATACCCTTGCATGTTTATTACATATTTTGTTTTGTTTTTCTGGTCGTCGGCATATTCCTGAAGTTTTATGACAACTTTTAGGAATGGAAATGACTCAATTGATATGTGGAGGTTGTCGTACCTTACTTATGCATGCACGAGGGGCTACCAGTGTCAGATGCTCCTGCTGTCAAACAGTGAACCTTGTGCCTGGTACTAAAGTCTGGAGAGTGTATTTATTACATAGCCTCAATCTATGTATCTTATTAATCTTCCCACTTTCAGAATTGTATTGATATGCTCTTTAAAAAAGTTTATGAAAATATTACGGATTGTGCCCTAAATATCCTCTACCCTACTTACCCTGGTTTAATACTTGGATTGTTCCTGTCTTGAGTGACTTCAGTTATTCTTTTATCTTCAACTCATTACCACTGAATGATGGATGTGCAGCACCTAATGACGTTGCTCATGTAAACTGTGGAAACTGTCAAACCATGTTGATGTATCCAGCTGGAGCTCCATCGGTTAAATGTGCAATTTGTCAGTACATCACCACTGTCAATGTTAGTACCCGGGTATTTACTTTATGCAACAATACCCTTGCTCACAAAAATGCTCTAAAAATAGTCCGTACGGCTTACAACAGTTATTTTGTTCTCCTTTTCTGGAGGCTCATCTTTCAATGCTTCCATCAATTTATCTGTGTATTTGTGTCATTGTTATGTTTCCACTGCATATACGAACTATATCCTTTTAAGTTCTTGTTTGTGTACCTCTTGAGGTGCCAAATGCTGCAAATTACGTAATATTATTTTTGAGTCTAATCATGATATATAGCTAATATTTTTACCCTGTTCCTAACTTGTTTCTTCTTTTGCAGATGGGTGAATTAAGAGTTCCAATTCCTGTGCAAAGACCTGATGGAAACTCTACATCTGCATCAATACCCTCTACCTCCCCGGTGAGTTGGTCGATTTGTATCATATAGTCACTGTAATTGCCATTATCTGATGTGGCATTCAATGATTTGAACTGCTCTATACAATGCAGGCTGCATCCCATGCTCAGAATCAAACAGTTGTCGTTCAGAATCCTAGTTCGGTTGATGAAAGTGGCAAGTTGGTGAGTTACATCACATCTCCCACTAGTTTTTGCCTTCATGCATTTCTGTATGTTTGCTGTTACTGTTCCTATTTTGCTGTTTAAAACTCAGAAGACGAATTAGCCTGATGTAATTGTAATTTGTCAGGTTAGCAACGTTGTTGTTGGCATTACAACATAAGAATGTTATCGGAATGTATTGCATCCAGTACTATATTTGGGAATAAATGGCTATTTCAGGAACTGGGCTTCGACCTGGTAAATAGAGATATCTTAAGCATATCAATGGCAAAGATAAGTACTGTAAGTACAAAATTTCTGGTTGTAAAGTTTTAGAGAAGACTTGACTTTTGTTGTACTATACGAGTAATAACAAGTGGAAGTGTTGATTTTTTAGTTATTTGTGGTGTTATGCTACTGAATAATTGTGCTTGCTATGTATGCTAATTGCTATGTAAAAGTGTGTGTGAAAAATTGCCAACTATATATCAGCCTTTTAATTTTTTTATTTGGATCGTGTTTATGTTGGATTCATTGGGATGCTCGTGAAGTTTGTTACGTCAGCTTCAAAAGGATAAGTTGCGTTGGAATTGATAAAGTTCTGTGGAGTTCATAATTGCATGACAGAAGTCAAAGTAATGGCTGTGTCACGTTGAGGCATTTCTTCGAAGGTCCTGTACACCTAGCCTTCCTGCCCGCTCTGAAGAATTCATAGGTTGGCAGGCCATGCTAGAGTTCAATTCACCCTAATGTGTCAAGACTCTCACCTCCGCCAATGCATTCTAGAATGTTCTGTGACTATATATAAATTTAGCACATGGGGAGGATGAAAAGGAAGTGAAAAGTTGATGCAAAACAGAATCTTCCACTCTACTCTCCCTATCTCTGAATTCTTCTTCTCTTCAGTCTTCTCTTATCTGTCTCTGTTCTTCTTATCTGTTATTCTGAATTATTTTCTTCTTCTACTCTCTGTTTTATGTTTATCTTTGTTGGTTTGTTTAATTTCAGTTCAATCAATGAAATCTCAGCTGGGTTATTGAATCCCGGTTTAGTATATTAAATTGTTTGTATTGATTTTGATTGGAGTTTAGTTGGCTCTGGTTGAAGCTCAGCTTCAACCATAACATAATGCAGTGTAAATTTTTCGATGGGAAACCCCGAAAAATTGATAACAAAAAACTTCACCAGTAATCAAGAATTCGAAATTAACATCAGCAATGAATTGATCAATTTTCTTGAACTTGCTATATTTCAACCACATCATCCAATACAGAAAGAATAGAAGTACAATATCAAGAACAACGAAGCCATCAAGAAACAGAGGACCCTATAACTCTCATTTTGTCCTTTACAAATTCTAACCATGACTATGAAACAAATCAATCTGTGGGAATTTCAAAGAATCTTGGATGCAAAAACAGCACAAACAACCAAAAAAACTAAGACGAACACATTGCACAATCGTGCCACGCCAAAACTCACATTGATGATAGTTTCTTCCTCCGGTCTCGTGTCATTTGGAGATGGTGGCTCGATGATAGTTCCTTCCACCGGTTCTGTGTCATTTGGCGGCGGTGGCACAAGGATCGTTGTAGGCATATGCGTCCATGCTGCTGTCTTGTCTGGCGGTGGTGGTGTAAAGAGGCCGTTGTCATTGCCGCCATAGACATTGTAATCAAGAACGTTGTTGATTCCATGCACTGAAAATGCAGCGTTCACAAGAATATCTGGATGGGTGACTAGGGCGTCATCGAGGGTGAAATTGAATCGCGAATTGTTGGTAATGACAATGAACTTGGAAGGGAAGAGCGTGGGGAGGCGCGTAAGGAAGGGGAACTGTTGTAGATCATAGAAAGAGAGGCGCTGTGGGACTATGTGGTAACGTACAATAAAAGGGTCGAAGTTCATTCCGGTGGCGTTGGCGGCTGGGAAGCAGGAGATAGCATCGTTGGAGGGTGGCGGTGAGCGGCAGAGATGATGGGTTGGTGGAGGAGAGCAAATTGATCCATCCCGCAAAGTCTCCGGCCCCAATTAGGGCGTCGATTATTTTGTTCAGCTCTTGTTTTTGAATCTCCGCCTGTGGCGGCGGCGGCGGCAAATAACTAGTGTGTGGAAAACGTTGGTGTGGTAGTGAGATTGGGGATGGAAAGGGTGGTGGTTTTGCGGCGGAGATGAGGTGGAGCCCAGTGGTGGCGCCCATGATTGCCACCAGGAGAATTCGGAAAAGAAAGGAGGAATTATTCATCAGTTTCTTGGTGAATTTTGATCAAAATACAGATCATAAGGTTACGAATCTTTATATATTTTGGTTGAATTTTGAATTCTGAGAGGGAAAATTAACGAACTTCGTTTCTTGAATTCTGAATTTACTTCTTACTAACTTTGAACGTGAGCCTATTACCAACTTGGCCTGCAATATTAGACGCTGAGCATTTTAATCCCCAATCTTCTATTTTTGTTGCACAAGACTAGTCCAAACTCGAATTGGCTTATTGTCCCCCGGAACAAAACCCACACTCGCATTTATGCCAATACATAGCGAGATGTACACATAGTGAAGAAAGGTCACAAGAGAACTAAGGGTTCGTTTGATAGTCAAATGTGGAAAGGAATTTCAATTTCATGTTAGTTAAAAAATAAAAAATCACCAAATTCATATGAATTCGTTTTTCATGAAAACAAAGAAAATACAGTTTAAAATAGTTGTACTTTGGAATTCGATTTTCATTTTCACGTTACAATCAAACGGCCAAAGTGTAATTCGTTTTCCTTGAATTTGATATTTTTCATGGAATTCGTTGCAATCAAACAGGGTCTAACTTCATTATTTAGCCTTTGATCCGATCCAAGGCTATTGCAAATAGGCTATGATCATGGCACAGTCCTAGCATAAGATAGAATGGTTGACTATTGTGGAATAGTCCCACTTATGATAAGACTAGTCGACGCACGTGCAATGATTACTTCTTACTAACTTTGAACGTGAGCCTATTACCAACTTGGCCTGCAATATTAGATGCTGAGCATTTTAATCCCCAATCTTCTATTTTTGTTGCACAAGACTAGTCCAAACTCGAATTGGCTTTTTGTCCCCCGGAACAAAACCCACACTCGCATTTATGCCAATACATAGCGAGATGTACACATAGTGAAGAAAGGTCACAAGAGAACTAAGGGTTCGTTTGATAGTCAAATGTGGAAAGAAATTTCAATTTCATGTTAGTTAGAAAATAAAAAATCACCAAATTCATATGAATTCGTTTTTCATGAAAATAAAGAAAATATAGTTTAAAGTAGTTGTACTTTGGAATTCGATTTTCATTTTCACGTTGCAATCAAACGGCCAAAGTGTAATTCGTTTTTCTTGAATTTGATATTTTTCATGGAATTCGTTGCAATCAAATAGGGTCTAACTTCATTATTTAGCCTTTGATCCGATCCAAAACTATTGCAAATAGGCTATGATCATGGCACAGTCCTAGCATAAGATAGAATGGTTGACTATTGTGGAATAGTCCCACTTATGATAAGATAAAGAGTTATGCTAGTGGTGTCAAAACGGACGGATATGTCGGACTCGTGAAAATCGGTTCGGATCGACCCAAGACTGCGGGTCGACTCGTGACCCGAGCGGGCGATTCACTGGTCAAGGAGGTGTGACCCGCGGGTTTCGCGGGTTGGCACCTTCACGGGCCAGCAGGTTAAAAAAAAAATTAAAAAATTTTGAACAACTAAATTATAGTTAAGTAGGTGCCAACCTAGTTGGAATGTACTTATACTATAAATATTTGATAATAGTAATTAGAAATGCATTTAGTTGTTATTTGTTTAAGTTAAATTTAACTTTGTAAAGTTATAAATAATTCATGTAAAATTTTCATAGGAAAATGTTTTCCATTTTTTCAAATTTTTCACCTTTTTGAGGAAAACAAATTCTTGATGTTTTGGTTGGTAAATATTTT
>CAIGRF010276434.1:0-12590 GCA_903798235.1 Fraxinus ornus
TTCGTTTATTCTTCAACTCCGGTATTTTCTCCATTATTCTTCAACAAAGGTGTGCAAGTGGTACAATTGCATGAGACTCCAAAATTAATAAGTAAACCCTAGTTATATATAACTTCTTTTAGTTCGAATTTTATTTTTCACGTTAAAGAGCACAATACTTATGGAATAAAAAGGCACATAAAATTAAAAATATATTGATATTTTAAATCGATATATTATTGAAAAACAAAAATGTCCAAATGATGACTCTGCCTTCATTTTAAGGAAATTTTTTGTTTTACATCATCATTTACATATTTTTTTTATTAATTAATTAATTTATTTATAGATTGTTGCAGCAGCAATAAATTGAATTAAAATTTCAAAATCACGTTCGACTCCTCTTTTCTCCATATAAGTGATTATTTATTTTAATAGTTATACAATTCATATGTTTACTTCGATTATGTTGGTTCTTCAAAATAGATTTATGGGACGGATCTATGGTAATCGATTAGTTTGTCATCTAAATTGTTAAAGGAATTTAATTGTATAAAATGTAATAAATCTTCGATTATTTGGCATTATTGAATTCTCTCTCTATATTTTTTTTTTCTTTAGGTTAGTGGTGCACAAGTTTTTGAAGAAACAAGTTAAAGTTTATCGAGCTTATAAAGTTTGGGTCAAAGAAATTGCAATAATATTGTCATAAATTTAGAGACTTGTTAACGATAAAGAGATATTTCACTATGAATGGGTCAAAAATAATAATTTTTCTAGATGTATCTCTTCAAATTTTATACTCGTTATTGATAAAAAAAAGTGAAAAACGTGATAAGCCAAGACTAGTGTATTCAAATGATCATCGATAGGTTTTTTTTTTAACAAGTTATTTAAAAGAGGTTTCAAAAAGAAAATTGATTAATGGATGAAGGATTAAGTGACTTGACACTTTAGTATCAGGTTTAAAGAAAGGACACGCTCGTTTAAATCTTTTTATAAAGCACCCAAAATTTTAAGGTCGGCCCTGATTGTGATGAATAAAAAATCTGGTATGGAAAAGAAACAATAGGCTCCATTTATTTAAATCTGTGTAATGTGTTAATTGGTAAGAGCCATTTAGGTAAGAAAATGTAGGGATCAGTTTTTTAAAGGATAATAATATTGGTTGGGTCACAATTACTTTGTAAGGTTGCACTATCTTATAATTGTGCTCTTCTTCTATGCATTCCACTACACCAAATTTGAGTCCATTTGCACAAATCATAATGAGAAAATCTAGATTTTGCGGAAATATTTGGTATTGCTTTGTGACTTCGACCTTTAGTAGACCTACAAAATTGCACGCATTTTAGACGATGCTCAATCGCTCTAGGGAAGCTTTTTATATATATTAATTCTTGATTACAAATGAACATAAGATAGAGTGTACGAAAATATCTAACGATACTATGTCCGACACAACTCTTAATTACGAAAAAGGCATAAAACAACACGTCTTAAAAGGCGTAGGGTTGCTTAATAAAGGACCTTTAAAGATAATTGTACCAAACGTCAGATAAAATTATAGCATACTGAACATCATGTCTTTCAACTTCAACATGTTTGTGAGAAAACAAAGCTTATAGGTGAAGAAATTAAGGGAAAAAAAGCGAAGGCTGCAGCTAAAAGGAAGGGACTGGACTGGCATTTTCCGGTAATTAAACAGGAACAGGAAAAGCTCAAGTGGAGGATCCCTATGTTTGTGCTATATTAATAATAAATAAATAAATAATTACTATAATCCCAATATTGAAAGTCTAGATTACATCCCCAAGTACCAAAAGTCACAATAATAAACTGAACTTTATTCTAATGTGATATCACTATTTTCTTTCTGTGTTTCGTCCCATCATTACATTTATTAAACGATTCAGCGCTATCAGATCATTCATAACTACATCGAGTTGTGTTTCCAATCTATCACTCTATCTAATAACATAGTCTATTAGGATCGTGACTTTGTGCAATAACAATAAGGATTAATCTACTTGTACAAAATGGTGTACAAAATAGTTGACAAAATCGACATTTGACGCCCCCTATTAGGATTGGAGGGACGGTTGTCCCAATAGGGGGGCGCCAAGTGTCGATTTTGTCAATTTTTTTGTCAAATTTTTTGTACTCATAACTTGACTATAACGATAATTCCATTGTGAAGTTATTTTGTTTCTATTCAAATATTCCGGTTAGAACTCATAAGAATCATTAGTATCAAATTCCAGTTACACCTCATAATAATAATTTAGTATTGCAGTTCGAAAGTTCAGTGACTAACCACGTAATTTTTAAAATTCAGTGACCCGATGAAAACTTTCGGTAAAGTTCAGTGACTATTGGGATAATTAACCCTACAAAATAAATTAGGAGAACAAAGAGAACCATCATATAAAGGAAGTGCGTTAATTAACATATTTGCATTATTATAAAATAATCTTCCACACGTATTGATACAAGAAATACGCGGCACAAGCAAAATATACTACGTCGAAAAGTTAGACAACCAAATACTTAATAAAAACTGAAAAAGCACAAATGACCTCTAAATTGTCTAAGAGAACGGTTCAAACGGTATCAGGTCGAGGTGAACCATGACTGCTTTGGCTAAGTAAAGATGGTCGAGGACTCGGAGTCTGCTTTATTTCAAGTCCTTTTCCACCAGATATAGTGTTTCTTTGGGTCATTATTTCCTTCAGTCGAGGGCTGTATTCCCTTTGAGACAAAGGTGGGCTATAAACAGACTTCATTTCCTCGTGGGGCGACTGTGTGGAACTTGTTACTCTTGGGCTGCAGGCTTGTCGTATCTCACCACGACTTCTTGTTATGATAGCATCGAGAACCTCACCACTATCAATATTGGTGACTCGTGCCTGTGCGCCTTGATCCTGCAGATTTATAAAAAGTTTATAACATGAAAACACGACAAAAGTTCATTTAGATAGATCCCTTTTAATGAAGTGTAGTTTCGTTTAACATATATATACATTGTACTCCCCGTTGCGGGAGAGGGTAAGTCAATTTTCATGCACTTTTACTTGGAGGTCAGGCCGAGCCCCCCTCCTAAGACTGTATTAAGATTTTTGAAACATGCCAAAAATTGCGGTTTTTGAAATATAATAATAGATCCTCTATTAATGAGCTCAGAAGAAATTTTAGAAAACAAATTAATATTGACTTACTTCAAAGGATAAGTTATAAGTTATAGCTGGGGCTTCTTCATATTCAGCAGCATCCAAGTCTTGTAAATGTGCTCCTTTGAAAAACTTGGGAAGTAAATACTGTCTCACTGGGACGAGAAGCATAATCAACAGTGGGAAAAGGACGCCAGCTATTGGAATCCATGTTATGCCAAAGCACAAGAGCAAGTAGGTTGTTTGAAATATGGTGAAGAGGGCAATTGTTTTGAAAGGTACTGTCTCGACAAAGGTAGCGTGATAATCCTCTAGCACCCTGAAAATATTAAAGAGTTGAAGACCTTCAGACGTTTAACATATAGTAATAATGAAAACGAAAGAAAAATAAGAGAAAACTAAGCAAAAAAGATTCTTTCTTTACTACAGATCAAATAAATCACAATTAGAGCATGTTTGGCAAAGATTTTTCAATCTTATAAGTTGGTCAAACATTATTTTTAACCACACATTCATTGGGAATCACAACTTTTATCTACTTTTTAACCACATATTCTTTGGATCCCACTGCTGATAAGCACTTAAAAGCTTATCCCGAGCAAGCATTTGGGGTGGGATGATGCTTTCTGAGCTTAAACTAATTTGTTTAATATTAGGTGCATGTAGCATCTGATAAAAACCAGCCACCTTTTTTATCCTTACATCTTATAAATATCGGAAAACTGAAACAGCAAGAAAGTCAGTTAAAATGCAACTTTCAGCCATGAATATGAGAATTGACATACTTGTATCTTCGACTTGGAGCAGTAAAAAGCAATAATATTCTCTCCCAGAATTGATTTCCAGGCAAACTTTCAATTGCCATGAAAGCAAAGTACCCCCAGAGGACTGAAGTCGGAATTTTTTTTAAAAGAGGCATAGCAGCAACACAACTCCCAGCCATTAATGCCTGAAGCAGATTGCTGAGTCGTTGTTCTTTAACTTCCACAGGTAAAAGATCATCAATATCCTTATTGACATCAAAAACAGCCTCATCAACTGGTGCGTCTATGCATCCGCTACTAGAGGCTCGTTGGACCGTGGAGTCTTTCAACTCCTTCAGACCCTTATAAAAGCAATAAAATAAGAAGGATGTAAGTTTACACAGACCAGTCAAAAAAAGAATAAATTCATGGGCTACTATGCTAAATCAGAAAATACCAGAGCTTGTGGGGTTTGATAGACAAGAGGAGTTTGCATTTCGTTGTAAGCTTCTTGCATGCTCCTATACAACTGAGATAAATTTGCATTTTTCTGCATGCTGCTTCGAGCTGTTGATACAAGCTTATTTCGCAAAAGCTGTTTGAGAAAGATGAAAATAAATGATATAGTTTTTGGAAAGCCAATAATAAAAATGAAAAGGGTGGTCTAATTTGTGATAAACGCATCGTGAAAGGTAGGCAGTCATAAAATAAATAGCACTGGTCGATTGGAAGAATGGCAAGGATCATTAGGCGAAATACGAAAACAATTAATTTTTTTCAGCACACTCACACGAGGAGTGGTTTTTTTGTGTCGTGGAAGCAATATGATAATCAAAACCTCGAAATCCAGCCTTCATGCATATTACCTGATGTTTCAGAGTGGCCAAACTTTTTGTATGCATAGGAGATTGTGGAATAACTCCATTGGAAGGAGGGATGCCGATAAGACCACATAGTATGACCTGATCAGAACAGAAAACAATTTGTAAAAGCTGCAGAAAGCAGTTATTAGGTTATTGTAGTGAATATACGTGTTAGAGTACACTTGGGTTCAGTGATTTGCGCAAATTTACAACTGAATTAAATAAGTTACCAAGAAACCCAATAGAAGAAGGTCATAGTGATAAGAAGGAGGCTTCTTTAGATTGAATTCATTTTGCTGGGCAAGTTGAGATGCAACACTATGATCAAAATAGTAAAGGACGGCAATCATTGTGGCGGGAATAAAAGCTCCAATAATATATAGTAGAGGCACATTCAGCATTTCCTGTCAAGTCATGTAGCACAGTATTCGAAATTTACACAAAATGTTAAAATAAAATGCAAAGAAAAAGGAGAATGAGAAATCCCTTTTCCGACATTATGAGAATATGATGTAGGAGCACCTTTATGACTGTCCAATTTGAGTATGCACCAGTAGACCATGGATTTGGGCTATATAGCCGCCTTGGTATCCCTCGTGGAACATCATTAGCCGGTATATAAGATACAGCAGTCCACACAACCACCATGAGTGGGACACCGTAGTCAGCAATAAATCCCCGAAGCCATCCTTCGAATTACAATCAACAGTAGGGAAATTGAGCAAATACATATGAAAATATGTTGAGATCTAACACTGATAATATAAGAGAATATGAAAATTATTTAACTATATTATGAATTTGATAAATGAGAACTATTTCTCTTCTTCCTGTTGTAATTGCTTTTTTCTTGTTTCTAACTAGAGTTCCATGCATGTGCCCATTAGTGCTTTGCATATATGTCCATAGCACCTGTTCCATATCGCCAGGATCTAGCTTTACGGCTCTTCAGTGCAGTAAGAAGAAGGCCGAAGGACAGAACTAATGCAAACATTCCATTTCCAAAGCGCCAGGAAAGTTGAAATGCAGTCTCTTTCGGATTTTCTCTTTTTGGAATTCCAAACTCCTCCACAACTCCCTATCAAAGACTCAACTAATTTTAGAGTTGCTCAATAGTTCAGATGGCTGAAAAGAACGTTATATAATGGGACATAGAACTGACAAGATTTTAATAAAACCAAAGAACCTAGGACAAACCGATAGATATGGACCATATATAGAAACTAATATTTAAACAAACGGAAAGGGTATTAATTAGGACTCAAGTCATAAAGATAGCAAATGCAAAGCAATTATTCCTTGGACCTGGTGATTGATTAAGTAATTCTTTTATCAGCTAAAAGCTTCAAGAGCGTAAAGGTTGTGAAAAAAAATCGGGAATTAGGACTCTTAGTCATAAAGATAGAAAATGCAAAGCGATTATTCCTTTGACCTGGTGACTGATTCAATAATTCTTCTATCAGCTAAATGATTCAAGAGCACAAAGGTTTCGAAAAATTTTCAGGGAAGCCAATCATTTTATAATTTTTTGGAAAACTGTGCATGCATAAAAGTTAGTTTATTTTTGCAGGATAATGAGAATCTATAGGGCTATCAAATATTTGAAGTGAACTGGTTCTACAGAAAAAAAAAAAAAGTAAACAGAAGGGACTACGATTTTTATTCGTACTCACACGAATTGCCTGCTGCATAAAGAGCATTGCAATCAAAAGACCAAACAATTCGCCAGCCAAGCGCGTAAATCGGTTGATAATAGAGCATGCACCCAAGATGGTCAGCAAGAAAAGCAAAAGGGCCGTCCATACGCACACCCTAATTATAACAGAGTTAAATTCTACAGTCAACGCCAAATGCTTCAGTTCATGTTCCACAAGTGTAAAGAAATTACCATCCTGTCCAGGCTAAAAATAATTTCTCTCCCAAATCTTTTCGATCTTTAGCGAAGTTGAACATGAACGTGTACATCAACACTGTTGGCTCAGCAACACCAAGTATGAGAAGTGGTTGTCCACCAATGATCGAGTGAATCACACCACAAAGTGCTGTTGAAGCAAGTGTTTGCACAGCTGTCAAGGTTCCATCTGCAATAAATGGAATATTTGTCAGCACATCTTAGATAACATAATCTGAGAAGAGACACAAAAACATGAGAAAAATTCAAAACAACATAAGAAAAACTTACTAGTATTTCTTTCCAGTTGCTCTCCAAAAGATATAACTGGAATTGCCGATGCAAAGAATATGTATGTTGTTGGAGCCAAGATCCTTCAAGACAATACAATGCTAAGACATATTTTTGGATGATACAGTAAGTAAGAATATTTCAACAGTTATCATAATTCGAGTTCTCCAAGCGAAGGGCAAAACCATCTCATATTATTTCCTTACTTGAGACAATCAAAACAATGAATATGTGATTATATTTGAAGTAAGTGAAAATCACAAACCTGATACCTGCACGTAGTCCACCACTCCAGTCTTGTTTATAGCATAGAAGCCTCCCTTTCAGATCATTTTTTATTCCACGAAAAGGAACAAATGTTTCTTCCATGATAAACCCAAATATACCAAAACAGAGCAGTTTTTATTTTTTGAGTATTTAAAGTGGCGCTAACTTGGGCATGAATTTGATGAGATTCGACAGGGCAACAATCCTATAACTAGAGTTGCATAAGCAAAGACTACTCATGAACTAAGCATTGATTCATTTTCTATATTCATCATGAATGAAGTGACCCTAGAGAAAATCGTATCAAGAATTCAAGAATTTTACATTTTAATCGAATATAGAAAAAGCTCTTTAAAAAGAACAATAGAATTGGTTACCAATGAATCACAAACAGGGTAAGGATAGAATTCTTAACTGAATTCCACACAAAATTTACTTGGCTACTTATATTCCATATATGAAACGCTATTAATTTTTTATAAAAGAATATCGTGCTGATCAAGAATCATAATCAACGAAATGAAGATATTCTTGCCATTCGGAGAGATTGTAAACTAACGGTTGACTTCAATAAAGCTCGGATCCATCACTTCACAAAAAATCCCTCCTAAATAACTACTTTTCACCAAAATGCGATCAAACCCGAACAAAATGCAAAACCAATGCCTTAACATCAATTACATGGTCGAAATTTATGCAGCATACACTTTAAATTTCAAACTCCGCAAATTAAAAAAACAAAAAACTTAGCGAGTACCCATTTATTTTCAAAAACTAATTTTCACTGCTTCAGTACAAGTTCAAGAAAATGGGCATGACAAAAACAAGAAAAATAACAAGTAACCCGAAAATCAGCGACAACCCATAACTCGAAATGTGCAATGGAATGATTTATATCAGTTTTGAGCAAATCGGCATTAAGATTGCAGTTGTTTTACAGTTACATTATATGCAGAAAAAGACACTTTTGACAAACAGAGCAGGGAAATATAGTACGTCAATTGCAATGTAACCAGAAGAAACACGAGAGAGTTGAAGAAAGTTTTTCAATTACAAGTAAATATGGGAGGGACAATTGTTGTGATAGTGGTGTGGTGAGTAAGCATAAATAACCTTTCTACTACCTGAAAAAGACAAGAAAACAAAAATATTAAAAATTGAAGACGATAAATGGCAGTATTGTAGTTATATTTAGGAAGAAAATGTCGGTAATTTTAAATTTTTGTACTCTACGGTCTTGCTACAAAGAACATACTTGCAGACGAATGGAGTGGGATGGGAGCAGACGATGAGAGGAAATTTTTAACCTGGGGGTAGAAGTTGTGTATATGCAATTTTTATAATCATGCTACGTGTAAAATATTAATTGACAATATTTTATTTGACATTATCATATAAATTCATTTTAAAAACTATTTTTTATATCACGTACTAAAATTTTAACAACATATCATTGTCAACTATTGTTGTCAATCAATATCAAACACTTAAATTTATTCATTTTGTAAAGGAAAACTTCTTTTCCTTTTTTTTTTTTATATTTATAAGGTCTCTTACACTACAGTAAATATAAAAATAATAATCAACATTTTTATATTGTCATACGGGACAAAATGAAGCATGGGGGGGGGGGGGGGGGGGGGGGGGGGGGGGGGGGGGGGGGGGGGGGGGGGGGGGGGGGGGGGGGGGGGGGGGGGGGCGGGGGGGGGGGGNTTAAAAAAGAAGTAAAAGTTATTAATGTAATAGAAAATATTATTTTATTGAAAAATGTGTGATTGAAAATGAGTAGAAAAATAAGAATGAAAATTTTAATGTGTACCAAACAGGGAGATATCTCCCTTTTAGCACAATGCTACTTACTATTTGGTGGCTTGTATGATGGAATATTAGATTAATGGTAGAATTATTGTAATGTAGGTAGAAAAAAATATGAGAAAGCTTCAATACGCTAGTAATGAATCTAAGAGAGTACACCCATCCTTCAAGTCTTGTATATAGGAGTTTACCTTGTTAACATAGTACAAGAATCTTTAGAATCATGTATTATTTTTTATAGTGGTGCTACAAGTACAGATAGAAAAACCAACAGAAATGGGCCGAATACTCACACCATGTGGAGCCCGTGCATTTTTTTTAATACACAGTGGGGCCCACCCCCATTGTTAGTTTTTTGGTGCATTTCTGTGGAGTGGTTTCTGTACAAATGAAAAAATACTATTTTTTACCACACTGTGTAGGGAGAAGCATGTCTTTATCCATTCTGAAAAATGCCGAATGAATTTCAGAGGTAGTTCAAAGTCATCAAGGCATGTGGGTGGTGGCTTGAGTGAGTGAGGGATGGCTCAACCCTCACTCATAGGCTTGTCAAGTCGATCGGCTACATACATATGGTTGGTCGATTGGCCATCCATCTTTTTAGGCTCATCAATTTTGACCTACCTCTCTCGTGGTTGGTTTAAGGTCACCTCGTTTATTTTGTAACCATGTTCTTTATTCAGTTAGATCTCTAAATATAATTTGAAATACTGAAATACATTAAGTACTTATAAATTTAGATAAAAGAATTGAACTTATTATATTTTTATGCTATTGAATATTCTATTACAATCTTTACCAAAAAAAATCATGGAAGGACGGTTATCCTTTCCATTACTTTATTTCAAAAATTATTACTTAAAAGTTGCAGGCTGTTATCATCATCCATGCTTGTCTTTTGACTTTCATTAACATATATTTAAAAATGAAAGTTCACCAAAAATTTCATGGGAAGGTAGAGATAATATTAAAATTCTTTTAAGCTTTCTCTTTATATTCTCTTGAAGAAAATCTTAACTTTATATTATATACTAAATACATTATCTTGCAACTATATCTCTCAAATATAGTAGAAGTGGGATAATTTTCTCTTTTAAGTGTTTTCTTACAAAGATGCATGCATGAAACCTCACATGCTTAACCACAAATTTTGGTTGCTTTCTTTTGGATGGATTAGAAAGTGATAAAGTTGAAGACCACAAATCTTATTTTATTTTTATAGCAAACACACCACTCAACTTAATCGGGTCTTTTAGGGTTAGGGGTTTGAATTCTCCGACTCTCTATAGAATTGTAAGTTTTGATACAACCATTAGGGAGGCTAGACCTAACATCTAATGTACAAAAGTGAGAGAGTAGAAATAGCATGAAAGGAATAAATGTAAAGATACTATCTCGTTTACGTAAGTTTCTTGGCGCACTACCAAAATAAGCTAAAAAGTTGAAAAATATATATTAATTACAAAGATTTCTGAAAATCCTCTTTTTGTGGGTTTGTGTCAATTAGGTTTCTTGACTACGATGTTGTATAAATTTATCTAATTACTTGTACGAAATTGACACCACTAGACGTGTACAAATATCATTGAATGAGATGAAACAAGTTGTGACGTGGATTGCACAATGTCCATTTGATAAAAAGGAATGGAGATATTAGGTTTTGTTCACTTTTAAGAGTCCAATATTGACAATTAAAAGCTCTTGTCGGAGCTCCTTTCTTCAAAATTAATTTTTTTCAAACCCATTTTTAATAACATTCTTTTAATAAAATAATTTTTCAAATAAATCCAAAAAAAAAAAAAAATCATACTTTTTTAGCTGTACATTCTCTAAAAAATCACTTTCTACAAAATTTATTTGAAAAATGAAGATCAATAAGGGATATATAGGTAGAAACATTAGTCAAATATGTCAAAAACGCTTGGGAGAGGCGTGCAAATACAATACCCTATATTTAAAAGTTTGGACTAAAATTGATTCCATTTGCGGTCATTATCTCTGATTTAATTTTGAGTTAGATTATTATACTTCAATTTGTGTTAGTTGAGTCACTATACATCAAATTTATGTCAATTTGGTTGCTATATTTGGATTTTATCTCAATTTAGGTCAATTCGTTCAATTCTTTCACCTTCTTCAAGTGTTTAACGTAAACTAACGTGTTCATTATATATTGATGGCCAACTTAAAAAGACCTATATGAAGCGACACAATTCAAAAAACAATTTCGCTCATTAGACTCGTGGATTGACAATAGAACATTATGTGTTTGAATTGGACTACATTTATCACATTGGTTTTCCTATTTTAAAAAAATAAGTAGTATTATATTTATGTAACATCCCCCCAGCCCCCTACCAAGCTGTATTTGCATGACACATAAGTTTATTTTAAAAATAATTGCAACTTGTTGATGAGTAGAATTCAATAAGTCTTGATGGTACATCACATTATAAAATAATATTTATTAATGGAAAATGTACATTTAATGCTTATTCGTAGAACTTTAGCAATTATTATAAAATTGAGATGCAAGTCAATAATTAATTTTAATCATTCATTTTATTGTATATATATATATATATATATAGAAAGTACAGGGCTAGTTTTGCACAGGATGACCCTTTTGAGTGATCACCTCAGCCATTTTAGAGTGGAGGTGGGATCCCTTGATTTGGTTATGTACATTGATTTGTCGCTAAAATTAGGTATGGGAATCAAATGGGATAAAATAATATATACACAACAAAGAAAATCACTTATAATTAATTATTGCGATTGTCATCTTTTAGTAGGTCGGTAGTACGGACTTAAGGCTCTTTCGGTCCCCACTTGCTATTAACGTAAGAGGAAACATTGCATTAGTCTTCAATCTATGGTCCTTGTCCCACGATGATTTCCAATTGATTTCCGTATCATTCTTAACCTTTCTATTCATAACCTCTCGATTTTGTAGTGATCGTTAATCCTAGTGGATTTGATTTCTTCCCCCAGACAACACCCTAAGTCTCGTCCATCTGGACATCCATCCCCTGCTTTAGCCCCAAGCTCCGAACTAGTTAGAGTCTCCACAACCCTCACACCCGGTTCGCACCTTTTCCAACATGGCTCGGCCACCATATACTTGCATGCTAAAGGTAGGGGGTCCATATTGTTTTTTCTTCCCCTTTTTTACTTTTATCTTTTAAATTTTCGATTAGAAATAAGGGTGTATTAGTATTTTCAACAAAAGTGTGACTTTTTAATAAATAAGTGGACGACATCTCTAAAAAATTGGAAAATTGGAGATAATGCTACTAAAAAAAATTGCAAACCAAGTTGACAAATGCCATAATTTGGAAATAATCCTGCAATTTTCCTTCAATAAGAACAAATATTTTTATATATAAGAGCAGCTCCAAAAAACTTTTTATATTGAAAACTCCAGCAAACACTTTATATTAATTGAGGAAAAACGTTTTACATTTTTATGCACTACTATCACTATTACAAAGAGTCTTGGTGGAGATGCTCTAATTATTGGTTCAACCTTTCCAAAATCTAGGTTTTTTTTCTTAGAGCTTGTTTGGTT
>CAIGRF010276462.1:0-11683 GCA_903798235.1 Fraxinus ornus
TATCTAAAAAATATGACAAATAATAAAAGTCTTTGTTTATCAAATATATTTGAATAATTTAAAAAAAAATTTATTATCTAACTTTAATGAATGAGGGCAATAAAATGAATAATTAAAAACTTTCAAAAAAAAAAAAAAGTAAATGGGGCAAGGACCCCGCCCTACCTTAAACGGGGAATGGGTCGGGGACGAGAACCTCTCTCATCCCGTTGCCATCCCTAGGCACTTATAACATAATTTATTGTATATTTCATTTATTGGGTAAACTCGATAATTGGAAGTAGAATTGAAAGAAAGAAACGAAAAATGGTGAAAATGATGGTTTGAGGATCAAATTGCAAATACTCAATAGTTGACTCGAATCATAAAATGACAATTGAAGATATCTAGGAGTCAATTGGATGCAATTAAAAGCTAAAAATGAATGAAATATGATTAAAGTATTCACACAATGTCCAATCGCATAAGTTACATTATAAATTTTTAGTCAAAGATTGAGATCCATTTTTGGTTTAGTAAACAACCGAATTGAAAAAAAAAATTATTTCTAGCAAGTTGTAGCCATTTGAGTTAGTTTTCCAATGCACTTTGAATCACCTCAATCGAATATCGAGAAGAAAGTTATAACAAAAATGCTTGTTGTAGTGTGGAGACAAAAACATGCACACGCGAAGACTGCTTTTCTTATTCGATTAAAACTCTCTTGAAAATCAATTTGAACGTGATTTTCAACTAATTTTCGACTCCTACAAATACCTAACAATAAAATACATTAGAGACACATTACCTACATCATTCATACACATATTATGTCCATAATTTCATCAATTCATACACTAAAGGAGAGACAAATTCACAATATTGTGAGATACAATCAAGGGGCAAGTGCAATAACTAAATCAATTGAAGAATTCATCCGATTTTTGGGCAAAGAATTGAAGAAATAATTGAAAATTCATCAAAAATTCATTGCAACAATTCAAAAACTTCAAGATTATTCTTCGTTATTCATCAAATTCATAGTTCGGGTGATATTTTATAGCATAATATGTTTTCTTGTACTTTCCATATGCTAGACTAAATTAATAATTGCTAGAATGTAGATGAATCCTTGTTACGAAGTTTTTATAATATAAAAAAATATTTTGACATTCAATATGTGTAAATTTATGGATGATTGTTATTGAGTTTTAATACATTTTCAATTGCTTGATCACCAATAGTCTTGAATATAAATTTTATTGATTTCAAGAGAAATAATAGAATAAATAGCATTTATAATAATTATTGTAAAGTTCGATAGGGGATAAAGATATACCACTATACTTTGCATGATTTCTTTTAAGTGATCTAGCGTTTTTAATATTTGTTTTTATGTTCGCATCTTTCATAGAGATATAGGAAAGTCACGTGAAGGATATATTTAATTGACAGCGAGAGTTCCTTTTAATTAATTTAGGAACACTGATTAACATGAATAAGTACATATTGTCATGATGTTTAATTGTATTAAAAATGGATTAACAAGAGAGATTTGAAGTCTTAACATCCATCTCAAATATTTGACAAAAACTTTCATAATTAGCTTAGTTAATATAATTAGACCAGTCAGTATAAATACTCAAACCAATTTGGCTATTCAATTAAGGTTGAAATTAATTGACACTAGATTAAGTACATAGTTCTCGTGAGTTCACGACTATATCCACTACTTTATTGCTTGTTTATGATTCCGTTTATTTGCCGGAAATCAAACGATCATTTAACATAAATTTTTTTATACGTCAATGGTAATCAATTCAAATATAATAAATTAAATTAAAAGTAGAGTATTGAAATCTATAACTTATTAAATGTAATCAACACAAAGTAAGAATCTTGAAGTTTAAGTCTAAGCATTAATTCTCTAAATTATATAGCATCTTGTATTTGGAGTCATTTTGAGATGTTCTAAAATCATATATATTATTTAGCTAATGAAATACCTTGCTCGATAAAGCATATTTCACGAGAAAATTTGATGAAATGAACTCCTTGAATTAAAATTCATCAAACATCAAAACCTGATTTCTAAAAGAATTAGGTTTTTTTAGTAGAAGTGAAGTAGTCCGTGTTTAGATGTTTCCAATAGTCGAAGGATCAAATTAGATGTTTGTAGTAGTTGGAAGGTGAATTTAGATGTTTCTAGTAGTTAGAGGATGGATTTAGATGTATGTAGTACTTGAAGAATCAATTTAGATGTTTGCAGTAATTGGAGGATAAAATTAGATGTTCTTAGTCGTTGGAAGATGAATTTTGATGATCTGTATAATTGAAGTATCAATTTAGATGTTATTTAGTAGTTGGAGGATCAATTTAGATATTTCTAGTAGATAGAGGATTTATTTAGATGTTATGTAGTAGTTGAGGGAATCGATTTAGATGTTTATAGTAGTTGGGAGGATCGATTTAGATGTTTATAGTAGTTGGAGGATCAATTCATATGTTTGAAGTAGTTGGAGGATTACTTAAGATATTTGTAGTAGATCGAGAATGAATTTCAAAAGTAGTTGAGGATGGAATTTAATGATTTTAGTATTACTAGGATGAAATTAGAGTTTTAAGTATTTGGAGAATGAAATTATAATTAGAATTTGTTGGACAACGAAATTAGATGATTTTAGAATTTTAAGTAGTTGGAGGATGAATTTCAATGTTTTACATACTAAATTTTGCATAATTGGTAAAAATACGTTTTGCTAAAAAATTTACAGTTGTATAATAGAAATTATAAAACACACAGTGTATCATATTATATAATGTTTTGTATACTATATTTCTAATTATTAAATCTTCATAAATTGGTAAGTAAAATGTTAGATAATGTAATATAAATGGTGCGATTTGTTATTTTTAGATATTTTGGTCTATTTGACTATTTAGCCCCTGTTTGGCCTGTATCCTTGGTTGATTAAAATGAAAAAACTGACCGTTATATATACAGTCAATGGGGCCCACATTTGGAAAGAAACTGGCAAAAAATTGACAAAAATTGGCATTCGCTTTTCATTACCACTTGAAATGTCAAAAATGTCCCGTTAATAATATTGAATGCAAAAATTTAGAAGGCGCCAATGTCTTTTCACAATTATATTTAATTGATTGCACATGTGCAATACAAAAATGGCTGCTACGGTAGGGCCCATCGACTGCATATAACGGTCAATTTTTTCATTTTAATCCATCAAGAATGCAGGCCAAACAGGGGCTTAGTGGCAAATTTATAAGATTTTAGGTCAAAGTTATTCTTTCTGTTCATATTGTAAAATAGAGTATGCAAGATGTAAATTTAAAATGCAGTGTGCAAAGTGTTAATACTCCCTTAATATAAGGTCTATTTTGTAAAATTCTCTCACTATAAATTATTATTTGATTTATTTCTACTTACTTGATGGGCTACTTTTACAACCCCCACGGCCCAATGACTATTTCCTTCATCGGACTAAAACCCTAATTATAGCTGTCATTCACGCATCAATAAACCCTAAAATCCCTCTAAACCCTAACCTCATCAATCTTATATAAATCCCTTCTCTGTATTCTACCAACCGATCGCCTCCTCCTTTTGATTAACTATCACGAAGTCTATCCTTGCCATCCACTAATTTCAAATTTTCAATTAATTATCTATATTTTTCATTGTTTGTTTATATTAATTGCTCTGTAGTTATGATTTTTTGGAGTTCTTTTCTTTTTCTTTTTCATTTTGTATATACATTTTGATTCTGAGTTATTACTGGTGTATTGGAATTTGAGTCGGTGACCCTAAATTGAAGTCTGGTTTCTCAAAACATTTGCAGTGGCCGCCTGAGAACTTTCGCCTTCGCCGGGCTTGAGAGTTCGTGCTACTGTAATGAATTTTTTTTATGGATTTTAGTGTATGATTTTCTAACTGGCCAATTTTTTCATTACTATTTTATCGATTTAAACCTTTTTCTTCAATTTGATAAGTAAAATTCTGTTAATTTTTTTTTTTTTGTTTGATTTTGAATCGATTTCGTCAGTGATGATAAATCCAAAGGCTTGTTTCTCAAAACATTCGCAGTGGCCGCCTAAGAGCTTTCGCCTTCGCCTGGCTTGAGAGCTTATGCTGCATCTATTCTTCCTTGGATGACTGAGACACAGATTTTTCTAAATTTTAAATCTTCGAGATGCGGTGTTCCGAAAAATGATAATTTTGGAGAACTTTTGAGGGGAAATATTGAAGAACATCAGGACAAAGTGAGTTGGAGGATGAATGATCAAATCGTTGTTTCCGACCAAATTACTATTTCTTAATGTTCGGAGGACGAAATTGTTGTTTAATAAAGTTGGAGGACTAGTTTGCTGCTACATAGTAGTTGAATGTTATTTTTTTTATACTTGAAAAAAGGATCTGAATTTGTGTTTGATAGAAGTTGGAAGACCAAATTACTAAATTTTTAAAAATTGGAGGAAGTTTTGCAATTAAGGATTAGTTTGATGACCAAACAGCCATTTACTTATTGTTGGAGGATATAATTGGTGTTATATAAAGTGAGCGGACTAAATTTCTATTTAAAAAAATAGTTTGAGGACTAAATAGCTAAATGACTGAATTCCCATTTTTCCAGGAAGCCGAAGGATGAAATAGTTGTTAAAAGCTGGTTGGAGGATGACTTTTCCAGATTTGACTTCCTAGAAAGTTGGAGAATGAAATTGTCGTTGTAGGATAGTTGGATGACCAGATTTGACTTTCGAGAAAGTTAAAGGATGTTCAGAAGATGGTTAGATGACCAAATATGACTATCTAGAAAGCTGATGGGTAAAATTGTTCTTCAAAAATAGTTAGATGACCGAAATATAACTTTATAGATAGATGAATGATGAAATTGTCGTTAAAAGATAAATGGATGATCAAATGTGACCTTGGAGAAAGGTGAAGGATGAAATTGTCGTTAAAATATAGTTGGATGACCAAATGTGTAAAGCTGAAGGATGAAATAGTTGTTAAAATATATCTGGATGACCAAATCTGATCTTCCAGAAAGTTGGAGGATGAAATTTTTCTTAAATGATAGTCAGATGACCAAATTTGACATCCTGAAGGTTGGACGTTGAAATTGATGTTAAATGACCACATTTAAGTTTCCAGAAAGTGGGAGGATGAAATTGCTCTTCTATCATAGTTTTATCACCACATTTGACTTTCTAGAACGTTAGAGGATGAAATTGATGTTAAAAGATAGTTGGACGACCAAATTAATTATTAATAAAGTTGGAGGATAAATTGTTCTTAAACGATAGTTTGATTACCAAATTTGTTTCCGAAAGATGGAGGTTGAAACTGCTATTAAAGGATAGTTGGCTGACGAAATTTGTTAATGTTGAATGTTGGAGGATGTAATGGCTCTTAAATGATAGTTGATTGGCAAAATTTGAATATCCAGAAAGTTGGAGGATGAATTTATTCTTAAATGATAGTTACATGACCAAATTTGATTATCCAAAAAGTTGGAGAATGAAATTGTTGTTAAAAGATGGTTCAATGACCAAATTTGACTTTCCAGAAAGTTGAAGGACGTAATTATGCTTAATAGATAGTTGGATGACCAAATATGAACTTTGGGAAAGATTGAGGATGAAATTGTTGTTAAAATACAGTTAGATGACCGAATATGACCTTGGATAAAGCTGAAGGATGAAATTGTTAAGAAAAGATAGTTGGATGACCAAATCAGACTTTCCAGAGAAAGTGACTGTTGACCCCAAAAAATGAACTCAACAGATGCCAAGTCCACTCTTGCCACGTCAAGTACGGATCTGGCGCGTTACTACCGAAATGAAATTGGCAGTTCGACTGTAATGGACGCAGGAGACACTTTCCGGCAAGTGACAATAATATTCAGATCCCGACAATATTAGAACAACGATATTCGCGCTATCAACGAATATCTCATCACCGATCCCTTTCTTTCTCGCGGAATATGTGTAAGAAAAAACATTAAGTAGCAAATGATAACAAGTTGGTATTTGAATTTTGATCTCCTTCTATTGTGTTAATATCATATATCAAGAAACTAGTATCTTCATAAAAATCCAAAAAATTCCCCCTTACAATGTACAAAGAAGTGTCATTTATACTAATCTAGTTGATGAAATTGATGTTACAAGATTGTTGGATGACCAAATTATACGTTCCTGAAAGCTGGAGGATGAAATTGTCGTTAGAACATAGTTGGATGACCAAATCTTAACTTTTGATAAAGTTAGAGGATGAAATTGTTGTTAAAAGATAGTGTGATGACCAAATTTGACTCTCCTAAATTCAAGGATGAAGTTGTTCTTAAAAGATAGTTGGATAACCATAATTGTCTATCCCTAAAGTTGAATGATGAAATTGTTCTTTTACGATAATAGGATGACTAGATTTGACTTTTTTTGAAATTAAAGGATGAAAGTTTTCTTTATTGATAGTTTGATGACCAAACTTGACTTTTTAGAAAGGAAAAGATTGAATTTATCATTACAGATTGTTGGATGAGCAAATTTGACTTTCCTGAACGTTGAAGGATGAATTATATTTTCCTAATAGTTGGAGGGCCCACCGAATAAAACCCAAACCAATATTTAATCGTTCCAAAATAAAATACAGTCCAATAGTGAACCCAAGCCAGCCCAACCTAACTTAACTCTGAACATAAACCTATTCTTAAAAGCCAGTCAAACCCGAAAATTAATTCTTAATCTAAACATCTCCAATTCCATGCCAAACCCGGATCCTACATGTTCCAAACCCAAAGTACAAACCCGACCCAACCTAACCAAACAAATCCAAACCAGAAAACCCAAACCCGCCCATCACCTTCAACCCCAATAGCTTTGCAAATTCCACAGCCAAAAAATTGTTGCGTTAAAAAAATTTCTTACCAAAACTGTTTTCAATTTCGCAAAATCCCTGTTTTTGGCCAATAAGATCAGTCTAATTCGAAGAAAATTGTTGGCTGGAAAATATTCCACACCTTTTGGAAAGTAGGTCAATGGGGATAAGGTTCTTGTTGGATCCACTTTAGTTTGCAGATGGAATTGGTGTACGTGTATGTATATATAATTTTTGCCGAGAGAGAGAGAGAGAGAGAGAGAGGTAATGTAACCAACATGGATTTGTATATTTTACTTGAATGAAGCCTTTATACATGGTCAAAGAATGGAAGGAGATTAATGGAGCTCAAACAGGGGAAATTTGTCAACAATGTCATTTGTGTTTTAAAAAATTTCTTTGGTTTTGTCCCTCAGTTTTGTCCCTCTGAATTATTTTAAATGCTTTATTCTGTTGTACACAAGCATTCTTTGACTCAGTTTTTTTTTTTTGGGTATGCCTAATCTTGGACACTTTTTATTGCATACAGATCTTTTTTAAAAGCTCAAAAAATTCGAAAATGACAGACGAAAGAACTTGAAAATCCTACGTGGGTTACTCTTTTGGCTAGAGGCATGTGATTCTTTTCTTTTACATTTATATCTTGTGATTCCCCATGGTAGGAAGCAGTCATGGAAGAAATGAGAGCCCTTGAAAAGAATTGAACATGGGAGTTAGTGAAACTGCCAGAAGGGACGACTACTATCGCCTGCAAATGGATCTTTACACTCAAATACAATCCAGATGGCACACTGGAAAGATACAAAGCTTGCTCACTAGCCAAGGTTTTACTCAGATGTGTGGTATTGACTACCCAGATACTTTTGTACATGTGGTTAAGCTAAACATAATAAGAATACTTTTATGTATTATTGTTGGCCTTTAAAACAACTAGATGTTAAAAATACCTTTATCAACGTGGACTTGGAATAATAAGTTTATATGAATTTCCTCTTGGCTTTTCTAGAAGTTTGGGATCAAAAGTATGCAAGCTGAAGAAATCACTATATGGGCTCAAACATTCTCCTAGTGCATGGTTCGAAATATTTACTGTTATAAAATGGATCACAAGATAAACAAGTACACAAGAATTTACGTAGAAATCCAATTTGGGTAAAAAACCACGGGTAAATGACAACAATCCACTATAATCAATAATTTTGTGCTTACACTATTAAGATTTCAATAATCTCAATTGAAATCTAAACTCCTAATCTCTCAATATGTTGTTGAATCTCAAGAGAATAATATATTAATGTTATATCATCATGTAGATGTTAATACAATGTGGTTATATATATAAACCCCCTTATTGGAGTCCTAGTTGGAAGAAGAAGTCCCAAAAATCGGATAGAGCACGAAAAACGGAGAAAAACGCGGAGGTTTCCTTCTNAATATGGTTGAAAATAAGTAGAAGAATGAGAATGAAAATTTTAATGTGTACCAAAAAAGGGCACAATGTGGCAATATATATAGAACCTCTTATTGGAGTCGAAGATGGAGAAGAAGTCCCAAAGTCCGAGCAAAATCAGAAGTCCGCGTAAAACTACGCTATCTAGGCGCCGCGGTGCTCAAGCTGGGCGTCCTGTTCCCTACCAGGGGACCTGGCGTCGCGGTACCCCCTGCCCGGGGCTTCTACCTCCGTTTTTCCCTTTTGGCGCTGTGGCGCCCGTCTCTCGAATTTGATGTTCCAAAACATGCTTTTAGCCATCCAAGAGTCTTCCTTCAAGTCAAACTCCTAATTATTATTGAAATTTGATCTTCACAACTTAGAACTCTACAAATCCAAATACTTTAGTCTTCCTCCAATCAACCAAACACCAAATCACATGGAATTTAGATCATATCACAACAATTCTTCACCTTGAGCTAAATTCCATCACAAGAAATTAAAATACATCTTCAAGCAAACACCATTTCTCCTCTTCCAAACAAGCCATAATGGACTAAATCAATGACAAACAACAATTAAGTTCAAGCAATGCTCAAACTTAGAAATGGGAATTGGTTTTGTCATCATGTCAGCAGGATTATCACTTGTATCAACCTTGCTCACTACAATATCACCACGAGCAATCACATCACGCACAAAATGATACCTCACATCAATGTGCTTAGTTCTCTCGTGAAACATCAAGAAAATTGCACTCTGACTATCACAAAATAATGTAGATATTTGCAAGTTTTCACTGACTTTACCAGTCAATCATCTGTAATGGCCATGTATTCTGATTCTGTTGTAGACAAAGCTACTGTATTTTGCAAAGTAGCTTTCCAGCTTATAGCACAGCCACCAAGGGTAAACACATACCCTGTAAGTGATCTCCTCCTATCAAGATCCATTGCATAGTCTGAATCCACATAACCAATGATTCCACCTGAATTTATACCAAAATGTAAACAAGCATTTGAAGAGCCCCTCAAGTATCTGAAGATCCTTTGCACTGCTTTCCAATGTTTCTTTTGTATGATTAGCCATGTATCTGCTAACTGCATGTGCCAATCAGGTATTGTACAAACCATAGTATACATGAGCAAACCGACTGCATTGGAGTAAGGAACCCGAGACATATAGTCAATGTCTTCATCTGACTGTGGACACAAGTTAGATGAAAGTCTGAAGTGGACAGCCAATAGAGTACTGACAGCCTTAACTTCTACCATATTGAATTTTTCAAGCACCTTCTCAATGTACCCCTTCTGACTCAAATACAATCTGCCAACCTTTCTATCCCTCAAGATTTCTATTTTAAGAATCTTTTTTTACTGTACCCAAATCCTTCATTTCAAACTCCTTGTCGAGTTGTAATTTTATTTTTTTGACCTCTGCTTTATCCTTGGTTGCTATGAGCATGCCATCAACATATAACAATAAATATGTAGTTGATCCACCACTTTTCTTTCTGAAGTACACTCAACTATCATAATTACATCTATCAAAACCATGAGTAATATCAAACCATGAGTAGTCAAGAATGAATCCTCAACATATAACAACAATTTTGTAGTTGATCCACCACTTTCCTTTCTAAAGTACACACAACTATCATAATTACATATATAAAAACCATGAATACTCATGAATGAATCAAACCTTTTATACCACTGCCTCGGTGACTGCTTCAATCCATACAAAGATTTCTTCAATAAGCACACACAGTCTTTCTTTTCTAAAGCTATGAATTCCTCTGGTTGTTGCATGTAAATGCTCTCATCAAGTTCTCCATGTAAGAATATTGTCTTGACATCCATTTGCTCAAGTTCCAGGTCATTCTTAGCCACTACTCCAAGTAAAGCCCGAATAGAACCGTGCCTCACAACTGGTGAGAACACATCTGTAAAGTCAACACCCGAAATCTGACTGTAGCCTTTTGCTACCAATCTAGCTTTATATCTAGTATCTTCAGTCCCTGATGTGCCTTCCTTTTTTTTTAACACTCATTTACAACGAACACCCTTTTACCTTTGGGTAATTTCACCAAGTCGCAAGTGTTATTTTTGCTCAAAGACTCCATCTCCTCCTGCATAGCAATCATCCATTTGCTAGAATCATTGCAACTGACTGCCTCAGAATATATAGGAAGCTCACCAGTAGAATCAATGTCTTCAGCCACGTTTAATGCATAAGCTACCAAATCTGCTTTCCCATACTTCTGTGGATGTTTAATCCGTCTGTGAGGTCTATCTTTAGTTATAGAATACTGTGGTGCTAGTAGTGTAGGCAAAGTAGGCAAGGTATTGCTGTCTGTCAACCCTGAATTTGTATGATCTGTAGTAGATTGTACTTAATCTCTGACTGTTCTTCTGACACAATTTCCAACTCCACCCTAGTTGAACAATTCTGCTATTTAGCTTTATCAGAATCCTCAAAAGATGAACCATAAACCATAGCAAGCTCATCAAATACCACATTCCTACTAACAACCACCTTACTAGGCTCTAGACACTACAATTTATACCCCTTAACACTTGANTATATTCACACCTGATTTATACCCAAGAAAGATGCAGTTTCTAGACCTAGGCTCCAACTTCCCATTATCTACATGAGCATAAGCCGGACACCAAAAAATTTTCAAATCAGAATAGCAAGAAGGTTTATCAGACCATACCTCTTCTAGTGTCTTTTTATCAATGACGATTGATGGTGAGCGATTAATCAGAAAACAAGCTGTAGTAGCAGCTTCAGGCCAAAAAGATTTAGGCAACCTAGAATTTGAAAGCATACAATGAACCTTTTCCATCAAAGTTTTGTTCATCCGTTCTGCCACACCATTTTGTTGAGGAGTTCTAGGCACTGTCAATGTCTCAAGATGCCTTCAGCCCTACAGAAGCTATTGAATTCATCTGATCAAAATTCCAACCCACTTTTAGTGCATAGACTTTCACTTGCTTTTTAGTCTGCTTTTCTACCAATATTTTTCTACTCTTTGAAGATCTTAAACACATCACTCTTCTACTTCAAGAAAACCTCCAAACTTTCTTGGAGAAATCATCAATTACTATCAACAAGTAATAATAGCCACCTTTAGATTGTACCCTGGCTGGTCCCCAAAGATCTGAATGGATATATTCAAGTGTTCTCTTCGTGTTGTGCCTTCCTTTAGTAAATCCAATTCTCTTATGTTTCCCAAAGACGCAATGCTCACAAAACTCTATTTTGCTGGTTTTCTGCCCATCAAAAAGCCCCTTTTACTCAGTTCCGCCATCCAATTTTCACTAATATGCCCGAGCCTCATATGTCAAAGTTTTATAACTTCATCATCT
>CAIGRF010276509.1:0-13114 GCA_903798235.1 Fraxinus ornus
TCAAGAGTAAGAAAATATAATTTATGTTACAAGAAAGAAATTCAAGCACAAAAAATAAATTGTGTTAACATCTAATGCTCAGGCACCTCCACATTCTGGAGAACATCATTAAAACTTTGATTTTTCTTTTTTCAAAAAAAAAAAAAAAAATAGAAATATGTGTAAGTGGGTTGGATCGTACTATGTCAAACCGACCCAAGTCGGTTTGATTTGGCCGGTTTGATCGGTTTTTGGATTTTTTAGCCCACCCCTAGTTAAGACATGTGATTCCATCTTAAAAGTCAACCTTATTAAGAGGAATAGTCCAAACTCTATAAATTGATCTATATTTTCATTTTTATTCGATGTGGAATTTTATCCCTAACACCATTTTAGATGTAGATGCTTGCTTTTATATATCATGAAAGTAACATGTTAATATTTAACATTTATAAGCCAATAATCAGTACTTAAAAAAAGAATTATTATTTACAAAATGGGATTTCCAATCAATAACAGCAGACAAACAAGATGATATGAGCACCATTTCAATCAGAACAAACTTTGGCATATGAAGACTGGAATGCTTAATGAGTTTTAACTTTCTTCTTTTGTTTTCAACGCGTATGAAAATTTCTTGAAATTCATATCATTTTTCTCACCTTTATCCTCAAGATTATTATTCACACATCTTTGTATTCAACGCCTGTTAATCGATCCAAAGATGCAGAAAGCTTGGTTCTATGAAGTACATGGTCCTAAGGAAGTCCTCAAACTAGGAGACTTCCCGATTCCTTACCCAGTACGAAATCAGCTCCTTGTCCAAGTTTGTGCTGCTGCTTTGAATCCTATTGATTTCAAGTTGCGCTGTCGCCCCCTGGTCTTTACAGATTTTCCGGTGAGTGCATGATAATTAACTTATGGCTTGTTTTCTGAGGACTTCGGCTACTGATTCCGTATGAATTCACTCTACTACTAGTTAAATTATCACTAAGCCAAATCTCTTTTTTCTTTCAATGGCTGCCGTCTGTAGCCTTCTAAGGCGAGGCCACCCTATATCTATTCAGATCAGGGGTGGAGGAGGAGAGTGGGTAGGCTCCTTCTACCCCTTCTTTGATGAAAGAACAAAAGACAAGGATGCAACTACTTTGAAAAGACAATTATCCGGTTTGCAAACATATCTGGCCAAGATTAAGCCCCTCTTCGGTTTTATAAAAATTAGAGTTTTAGTAAATTTTTGATAAAAGTTTATGAAATATGTGGCTAAAAAGTTGATAAAATTGTGGGGGTACTAAATGTGTTGTTGAAAATAAACTTGAGAAAAATTGAGTTTTAATAAATAGAGGTCAAATAGGGGCTAATAGCCTGTTTGGTAACAATTAAAATCCAATTAAAATTGAAAATATGATCGTTATTGGGTCTCATCCATCTAATAAAAGTCAACAATAACGGCTAGTTTTTCAATTTTAATTCGATTTTAATCTCTACCAAACAGGCTCTTAGATGGCAAGAGGACGTGTGATAGACATATCATGAACGACTTATGGGTATAACTCTCCAAAAATTGTTTCCCTCTAATTTGCTTTTTACTTTGTAGAAATACATAATATTCTTCTTAAATTTATGTTCATCACTAGAATTGTAAATAGATCGAATATGAATCGAATTTGTCCATATTCGATCCGATTCCATCTGATNATTATGGTGGATTAAGATGGATAAGATCCTTCATTTTTAAGTAAAAAAAATGCCATGTATTATTAAGCGTATAACATAATGCAGATGGTGGAGATGGGATTGATGTTGGATAAGATAACATGGTGTAAAAATGTCATCCTTTTGTAGATATTGTAAATAACATTCTCTTTAGGGGTTGTTTGAGCCCATTTTTGGAATAGTAGATTGATTAAGAATGTGTAGTTAAAAAAATAAGGAAAAAAATTAAATTTGCGTGTAATATCATTGAAGAATGTGTGGTTGAAAAAAATAGAGAAAAAATGTATTAAAAAAAAAAGGGATCAAACAAGAACTAGTAACATTCCATTTACATTAGTGTATTCGATTATTTATTTATTTAAGTCAAAATCTTGTCTATAGTAAGGTTTTCGAGTATTTTTAAGGTACAAGTATAATATATATGGCATTTGTTGCAGGTTGTTCCTGGTTGTGACATGGCTGGTATTGTGGTAGGAAAAGGAGATCACGTTTCACGATTTGAAGTTGGCGACGAGGTTTACGGAAACATCCAGAATTTCAATGCGGAGGGAGAATTCAAGCAACTTGGGACCTTGGCACAATTTATTGTCGTGGAGGAGAATTTGGTGGCATCGAAGCCAAAAAACCTTTCATTCGAGGAAGCAGCTAGCTTACCGGTGGCAGTTCAGACGGCAGTGGAGGGCTTCAAAAATGCTGGTTTTAAAGAGGGGCAAACAATCTTTATAGTAGGCGGAGCTGGAGGTGTTGGAAGCCTGGCTGTTCAGCTAGCTAAGCAATTGTACAGAGCTTCTTTGGTGGCAGCGACCGCCAGCACTGCCAAGGTGGAGTTCCTAAAAACCTTGGGTGCCGACGAGGTGGTTGATTACACGAAAACCAGATACGAGGAAGTCAAGAAGAAATATGATCTTGTTTACGATACAATTGGTAATTTTATCGTAAATGTATTTATTACAGCCCGACGCATTTCAATTTCATCACAAACTTGAAGTGGTGACACATTAAGTAAAAATTTTCATGAACTGGGTTGCATTTTTTTCCAGGTGAATCCAAGAATTCCTATGTGGTTGCTAAGGATGGTGCTCCAGTTATCGACATAACATGGCCTCCATCAAATCCTAGAGCAGTGCATTCAAGTTTGACAGTTTCTGGAGAAATTTTGGAGAATCTTAGGCCATGTTTGGAGAGTGGAAAGCTTACAGCAGTTATTGATCCAGTTGGTCCATTCCATTTTTGTGATGTTATTAAAGCTTTTGAATATTTAGAAACTGGAAGAGCCAGAGGAAAAGTTGTCATCTCCACCTTCTCAGTTCCATATCTGACCTCTGAATTTTGTAACTCAAAACTTGTTCCTCAGAGAAGTTTCATCTGATACTAGCACAGATTTGTATATATTTGATTCATCTAAGGGAAAAGTTTGGACCATTACACGATTTGTTCAGGTCTTCCTTATGCAGGATTATGCTAATCTTATCTTTTCATTTTATCAGATGTCCCCGGTGGAACAACAGGATGTCTCAGTGCCCTGCGATATAAACATATTAAGGCCGTTGGCATGACTTCTGCTTCTTGTGTAAGAGTTTAGCCTTTGTCTGGTCCTCATTATTTTAAAAAAAATGTATTTTTATTTCTTTTATTTTCAACCACACATTCTATAATAAAATAATATTATATACAAACATAAAACCCTTTATTATCTTTTAACTACACATTATCCATCAAATTACTATTTTCAAAATGCATTTTGTTGATAAAATGTGACTCAAATAGAAATAGGCTCTTAATGTTAAAGCTATTTCAGGCTAGCTTTCCCTAAAAGCTTTCTAATAAGACAAAGTATTTCCTAAAAATCATCGAGACATGTTCAAAAGCAATTTCATAATCTCAAGAGCTGCTTTTGACTTTCAAAAGTCCTGCCAAATGTGCCCTAAAATGTTCGAGTTTAGTGGATGTGGGACTGAAATAGTTGAGTTGTATGTTGTGCGCTCTTAATTTGGGCAGCTCCTTACATATTCACTTTAATAATTTGGATAAGATTCCATTGGATACGGGCCCACACGCATCATTTTTATTTTTAGTTCTTCTTTAAAAGAAATGATAAGATCAAAAGTGGACCATAACAAAACATAGGGGAGGATCTTAATGTATTGCTAATAGACAAAGTTAAGAAATTATTAGCCCGTTTATTTTTTGTTGATTTGTCAACTTCTCAAAATTTCTTGAAGTTTACAATTAATTGATCACGATTGATGGAGATTCCTATCATAGATGAGATGCCAATTTCATCACGATTCATGCTGGGTCGTAAATAAGAAAGCCCAGAATAGCCTAAACCTAGTACGTTTTTTTTATATGTAAAACACTGGCTCGGTCTCAAGATTCATGGGATTTTCATTATGTTGATAACTGCAATTTCTATATGTATAGTAAAGCAGGTTTTTGAGCTCGTATATATCTTGAATTTCCTCCATTATCCACTTGCATGTAGACATATAACTAGCCATGTCAACGAGACAAGTCGAACCACCGGCCGAAACTCAAAGTTCGGGCTCGGCTCGAACAAAACAAGTCCGATCTTTTTTGGGCCCAAGCCGTTTGCTCGGCAAAAAATTTAGGCTCGACCCGATCTTTCAGCTCGGACATTTATGAGCCGAGCCGGGTCATCTTTTTTTTATTATTATTTTTTTCGTGACTGCGCAAGCAGCTAAAAATATTTTTTTTTAATTTTTTTAACTTTTTTTTTTCTCTAAAACACGGGCCGACCCAGGCTCGAGCCGATGACCCAAAATGGGGCTCGGTAGAACTGAGCCACGAGCAGATCCGGCTTGAGGTTTTTCCAAGCCGAGCCCTGACCATTCGAGCCGATGAGTTTTTTTGCCATCACTACATATATCCAAAGCAAAATATATGTCATCATCTCTTCTATTCTTACATTATTTTTTTAATTCTTCTGTCATTTTTCACGTGTCGTGTTTTCTCACTTATTCAATGTCTTCTAGAATTGATATATATATATATAGTTACAACAACCCAATTTTTAATTCGATATTTATTTATAGATTTTTTTCTAGAAAGCTTTTTTATATTTTGTACTTGATACATATACTACTATAAGTTTCCTTTGTGTTACTACTTCGTCACACGTGGGAGTCACATGCGAGCCATGTAAGATTCAAAGATCACATATCTCCAAATGTCATGTCAACATGGACAATCAAATTGGTTCTACCAACCTTCACATGACTAACCTAAATCACATTGACAAAGAGAGACTAGTAATCCAACCTGCCAATAGAAAATGTTCTCCCAGGAACCCTCTTGGCTTGATGAGATAAAGATCGTGATGAAACAAAGCGATCTTTATCATCACCTTGGAAACATGACCAATGGTGAACTAAGTTGCCTTGCAGAAAGATAAAGGGAAGCCAGCGAAGTGTAGACCGCGTGACTTCATAATTATTATTAAAATAAAGGAATAGTAAGATATCATATTGTCACGTGATAACTGATAGGAGGACCAATATCACATAAGCTAAAGCCGATATAGAATGCAAAATGAAATTAAACAAGAATAAGTGATTGATAGCTATTTCACCAATCAGAAAATAACAAGTGGATGGAAGGTACTAGAACTCAAAATTCTCACTAGTCCAAGGACAATATGTGTCTAGGAGACACAAAAGGTCTTGAGCGCCATTAACATGAAGGAAAATGTATGATTTTGTTTGTAATTTCTTTTAGATTTCGACAATATTTATACAAGATTCAAAATGTTTGGTTAACATTTTGTTTTCTATTGTGTTATTATTTGGGTTTTCGTTCGTTGGTGCGTCTTGACTAAAACGTTTTGCTATTTTTTTTTTTAATCTCTCATGAACTCTTCTATCTCTTCAATTGCATATGTTCTTCATTTTTCTTGACCATTAATGTTCATGCCACTATCTGTAGAAAGGCTCCATATCTTATGATTTTTTTGATGTTGTAATCATCATTTTTTTTTTTTGTTTTTCTATCAGAATTTCTGCATTTGTCTTACGAATTTGAGTTATATTTGTCACGATTAAGGAACTTGTGCTTTTTTTTTTTTTGAATTGATTTAATTAGTTGAGTTTATTATTTCTTTTTAACGCGATTCATATTCTGTGTATTGATTTCCTTTGAGGTTTATACAAGTTTTGATTATTTCATAAGTTCTTCTTGTTCTCTATTTTTAGTTTCCTATTGATAGGGACATGTTCACACGATATTAGTATTGAGAAGCAAAAATAAACGATCTTACAGAAGAGTAAAATGTGCAAAAATTAAAGGATTCAAAACAAGCGATTTCTTGAGGCCTAAGCCATGGAGGTTCTGCGATCACTTCCAATGCCTACCTCCCATGTTGAGTATCCAATAAATTGGAATATGTTCGGTTGCACTAAATAGCCCAAAATGGCAACAAATGTTACAAATGTTTAACTAATACACAGAGATAGCACAGGAACACTTATCTCTCAAAGATAACAAACGATTTATGAAGAATCACCAAGAATCTTTTCAAAACCCCTTTGAAAACAACTCAAAGGAACCTTCACATTCTTACAAATATTCACTCAGAATATCATAAATCAAGGGCTAAATATTATAGATTTTATTTCTCAAATCCGAAATTTGAGAAATGAAGAACACATGAGAAGAAACCCCAATAGTGAGAGTTTCTCTCATTTTTCTCTCTCCAAAACCAATAGCCGTCAATCATATGAAAACTCACTTGGCACGCTGGAAATAATAGAGCCTTCCAGAATTCATCAATCAACATCCAAGGGAAAATCTTGTATAATCAATTGCCACAAAAGGCACCTTTAATTGGATTGAGACACGTGGTTACATCTTGGCGTTGATTTTGTTTCTGGAGGCTTCTACTGGTGTCATTTCATTTTACACACGATTTTGGCTGAAGGGTTTTCATTCTCTCTGTGGTCTTTTGTGTGGAAGGTAGTTCTCTCAATTTTCTTAGGGTACTTTTCTTTTGTTATCTCTCTCTAATTTGAGATTCTGGATATGTAATCTTTACCCCCCGATTTAGTGATATTCTGAGTGAATATCTATAAGAGAGTTTGAGTTCTCTCGAGTTAGTGTTTTCGTGGGTTCGTGAAGATTTTTGGTGATTCTTTGTGGATTGATCGTTGTATCTTTGAGAGATAAGTGTTCTTGCACTGTTTCAGTGTATTGGTTGAACGTTTGTGACATTTGTTGCCATTTTGGGCTATATAGTGAAGCCGAGTTTATTGGATGTTCAATGAGGGATGTAGGTGTTAGAATTTGTCACAAAACCTCTAGGGCTTCGGTCGAGATATATTGATTGTGTTATCTTTAATTTCCGCACTCTTATTTTCTAAGAGGTCATTTTATTGTTATTCTTCAACATTAATATTGTGTGTTCCTAGCCTTACAATGGTATTAGAGCCATTACTGAGGAGCAAGATATCTAAAACTTGGAGAAATTGGTTGATCTGCAACAAATATAATTTTTTGGAGTTGCTGTCAAGCAAAACTGAAAGAAAACTGAGTTTTCTAAACTCGCTGGTTGAGATCTTTCTAATTTTTGTAAAGTCTATTTTCAAAAATTAGGGTTTCTTGATTTTTCCCTTGATTTACCGTACACATTAACCCCTTGAGATTAATTTTTGTCCAAAAACTCCTACGAGGCCTTGAGAGTCGGAGATAAATCAAGTACGGGTATGTACCTGGAGGATCTTGTAGGAGGAATATGTGAAACATAGTTTTGTGATCTCAGTTATCGTGTTTTCTTTTAAGTCGTCATCTGCTTATTCTCTGTGTCTGTTGGAAATTTTGTAAAATCTTGTTTTACTAAATGTATTACTGTGATTAGTGAGTGACACCAAACTGTACTCTTGCCGTTGTTTGCATTTTGTGAAACTATCTTCAATCTGTGAATCATACTTGACTATAAAATGGCCTCTGCTCAGTTTGAAGTTAGTCAATTTGATGGAAAATGTGATTTCAATAGGTGGAGTAAAAAAAATGAAGGCTTTTTTAATACAAATGAGATGTGTTCGGACTTTAGATGATAGCTGACCTATTAATTTACTACCTGCAAAGAAAATTGAACTTGAAGAAGTTGTATGGAGTATTATTTTCTTGTACTTATCTGAAAATATGATAATAAGTATTTGGTGAAACAAAAACTGCATTTGAATTGTGGACTAAGCTTCATGCTAAATATGTCATGAAAACTTCTCCAAATAAGTGTTTCTTATTAAAACAATTCTTCTCTTTCAAAATGGATCCCTCATTTGATATGGATGAAAATTTAAACAGATTTACAAAATTTACGTAAAACTTGGCCAATTATGATGAAAAACTTTCAAAAGATCGGATGGTTGTAGTCCTGTTAAACTCCATTAATGACAGATATGAAGACATCAAGGTTGCTCTAGAGTATGATAGGAAAGAATTACTACTGATGCTATAATAAATTCTTTGAAAAATAAGGCTCTAGAGATGAAAGTTGATTCTGGTATTGGTCAAAATGGAGATAATATGCTCATAAAAAGAAAGGCTTTTGGTAAATCAAATTATCGCTCTAAGTCTTTTATTAAAAATAAAAATAAATTGAATGATAAGAATAAGTCCAAAAATAAGGCTAAAGGTGTGAGAAGTTGGGACATTTTGTTAAAAATTGTTTTAAGAAGAAAAATGATTCAAAAGAAAAGAATTTTGATGGTGGGAGTAATGTTTTAGTGTATAAGAAAGCTAGGCCTGAAAGTGGTTTAATCCTTGTTAATATGGAAAAACAACTGAGTGATGAATGAATACTTGACTCAGGTTGTTCCTTTCATATGTGCCCAAATAAAAATTGTTTTCTTGATTTTGACAAAACAGCTGGATGGCAAGTTATAATGGGAAATAGTATTACCTGCAAAGTCAGAAGGATAGATACCATAAAATTGTTACTGGAAAAATGTAATGTTCTATTCCTAAAAGGAACAAGGTATGTTCCTAACTAGAAGAGAAACTTTATGTCATTAAGTATATTAGATGATATGGAGTTTAACATAAATTTGGGTTAAGGACATATTAAAATTCTTAGGAGCGGTGATTTAATCATTAGCACCCCTAAGAGACATGTCATCTATTTTTTAAAAGCTGAAACCCCACTTGGCTTAACTACTTTTGATGTATCTGAAAATTTTATGCTTGCAAAATTATGGCATGATAGACTTGGCCATATTGGTAAAAAGAGTTTTGAGTTCTTTACAATCAAAAGAAGTTTTTAGAAAACTAAATCTTTGTGGTTTTGGTTCTTGTGAACAATGTTTCATGGGAAAACAAGTTAAACTACATTTTTCAATTGGAATTTATAAATCCAAACAAATATTGGAATATTTACATGTTGATTTGTGGGGTCCTGCTGCTGTGTGCACTTCATTTGGGTTCGGATATTATTTACTGATCATAGATGACCTTTGAAGAAAAATTTGGGTCTTCTTATTAAAAAGTAAGGATGAAACATTTTCTGTTTTTAAGGATTGAAAAACTCAAATTGAGAATCAAACTGATCATAAAATAAAAATTTTGAGGACTGATAATAGTTTGGAATTTTGTAATCATGAATTCAATACTTTTTATAAAAAAAAACATGGTATTTTGAGGCATAAAAGTGTCACCTATATTCCTCACAAAAATGAAATAGTTGAAAGAATGAATATGACTCTATCAAACAAAGTTAGATGTGTGCTTTTGAGTTTTGGTTTGCCTAAATTGTTTTAGGGTGAATCTGTTAAAACTGCTTCGTATCTTGTTAATAGAAGTCCTACCAAAGCTTTAAATTTTGAAGTGCCTGAATCTATTTGGTCTTATAGTTCTATGAATTATTCTCATTTAAAGGTGTTTGGTTGTGCTGTATATACTAATCTAAACATTGAAAAATTAGAACCTGGATCACTTAAATGTGTTTTCTTGGATTATGATGAACATGTTAAAGGCTACATATTACATGAGGCAGCATGTTGGTTTTGAAATAGAAGATCCTCATAATACTGTTTAACTGTTAAATGGATCTTTATATGGTTTAAAACAAGCTCCTAGACAGTGGTAAAGAAGATTTGATACATTTGTTCTAAAACTTGATTTTAGAAGAATTTAATATGACTCATGTCTATACTATAAAGGTAATGGAGGTAAAAATTATATGTATCTAATTCTTGATGTGGATGATATGCTACTTGCCAGTTGTGATTAGTCTAAAATTGATATGATTAAATTGAAATCTGAATTTGAAATGAAGGATCTTGGTTTTGCTAAAAGGATTTTAGGCATGCAAATTTGGAAAAATAAAGAAAAAGATTTGTTATTTTTGAACCAACGCGATTATGTGGTTAAATTTTTGAAAATTTTTTACATGCAAGACTGTAAACCTGTAACACTATCTCTTGCTAACCATTTTAAGACGTCTTCTGAATAGTCCAAAATTCGAAGAAGAATATGCTAGAATGTCTAAAATTTTGTAAGGGTGAGTATTTAAAAATACCTAGTAAGACACGTGCAGTTTTCATACACAATGATATTACAATGAGATAAACATTTAATACCACTCTTCTCTTATGGAGTATATCGGTAACCAAGCGACACACCCATCTTAGTTCATCTTAAATTTTCGTAGGATCTCTTATCTTTTAATAAAGAATTCGAAGGTTCACTGACAATTCATGCATAAATTACTGAATATAAAAGTATAAGGAATCAACATTTATCACTCTATCGATAGATTATCATCATCAATCCCTTTTCACTAACATGCCTTAGTCTTTTATACCAGATTAAGGATTTATCATCACAAGACTAGTAGCTGATAAATCTCCAACTAATGGTTCAACTTGAAGTGTGTAAATTCCATTAACCTTGGGTGATGANAATCAACATTTATCACTCTATCGATAGATTATCATCATCAATCCCTTTTCACTAACATGCCTTAGTCTTTTATACCAGATTAAGGATTTATCATCACAAGACTAGTAGCTGATAAATCTCCAACTAATGGTTCAACTTGAAGTGTGTAAATTCCATTAACCTTGGGTGATGAAATAATTTCCTTAGAATTAAATTTACTTAGGTAAATCCTTTATGAATTCTAATTTCATATTCATTATCCAATTCTCTCAAGGAAATCAGATTTCTTTGAAGATCAAGACCATATCTTGTTAAGGGCACCTTAAGAATATGACTATTTTCTAACAAAAGATTAACTTTACCAATGCCTTTTATTTTACAAGTCATATCATTTCCCATTTGAACTTGACCACCATTCAGATCATCAAATTTAGTGAACCATTCTTTAATGGAACATATATGAAAAAAAAACAGCCAGAGTCGAGAACCCATTCCTTTGAGTTTCTTTTAGTTGAAGTAACAAGGACAACTCCTTATATTTCAGATTCATTATTGCAAGCTATGGCAGCTGACCCATTAGGATTAGACTTTCCTTTCATATAAGATATCTTTTTGAAACAGTCTTTTATGAAATGTCCAGTTTTACCACATCAATAACATTTTCTGACTTGATTCTTGGATATCAGTTCACTCTTGTTCTGATTTCTAGATTTGAAAGTTTGAGATTTCCCTTTCTTGTGAGAGTTAAAATTGCAATAATCACTATTTTTGTTCTGATTCAACTTCTCCTTAATGTTTAACCCTTCTCCAATTTTAGAGTCCTTGAATTCAAATTTTAGTTCAAGTTCTCTTTTCCTTAAGGCTGAGGTAATAATATCAACTGCCAGATCCTCTCTTCTATATTCTAAAGCATTTCTAAGTTCTCTGTATTTATCACCTAGTGCCTTCAACAAAGCAACAACTTGTTGATCATTCGATAGTTTCTCATCACTGTTAGCTAGATCTTGAATCAATTTAGTAAATCTATCAATGTTTTTTTTTCCCAAAGTGGAGGAGGTATCAAATTTGAAATTATGAAATTGTCTGAGGAGATAACATTTATTAGGCATTGTCTTGTTAAGTAAAGGGATCCTAACTTAGTCTACAAAGCTTCATTACTAGTAGTTTCTCCAATCTTTCTTATCACATTATCAGACAAATGTAGAAAAAATGAACTCCAAACAATCTCATCTAATTCGTGTCTTATAAGCACTAATTTCAGTATCACATGATCCATCAAGGGCAGCAACACACCTCTGTTGTAACAACATAGCCCTCATTTTTTGGCGCCAGAGATTAAAATCTCCAGTTCGGTGCCAAACTTCTACTTCAAATTTGTGTGCAATTGTTATAATAATAGATAAAGTCACAAAATCAAGTTTATACAATAAAGTCACAAAATCAAGTTTATACAACACACAAAGTACAATAAATTCATGCAGTACGAGAAGATTATAAAATATGTAAATTTTAGAGTAAGATAAAATATTGCAGAAATTTCTTCTTATCATGCAATTTACACAATTTATAAAACAGAATATAAAATTCAAGTAATTCAGAATTATATAATAGTATAATGATCAACTTAGACAGTTATATCAAAATTGAATTGTCAACTTGACGTGTTTAAGGCGTGATGACCTGTGAATCCACTACTTCCTCGGATTCCTAGATCCTCTCAAGAGATCTTTGACAAAAGAAAGTAATGGTAGATCAATTACCTTAATAACGAAATCAAATTTAGTCAAGAACGGATTAATTTTTTTGACTGAAAAGTAAATAGTATGGAAGATTATACCAGAGCTGAAACTTAAAACTTTCAATAAAGGAATGCAGGGAGAGAATATTAGAATCAATTTAGAAATCAAGACTTATGCACGGATGCGCACGAGTCATAGTGACTCAGAACAACTTAGCAATGAGTCAAGAAAACAGTAGACTTGGAGTGAGTCAACCCCACTTACTAGCACTTAGGACGCGTTTTAATAGACTACACCAACTCAATGGTGAGTCAAGAGTCAAATCATCAAAAAACTCAGTAAACACCAAAATCCTCCGTATCAAAAGCGAATCAAAGAGTTTTTCTCAAAACGTTCAAGAACAAAAGAAGATCCAACACCAGTTCTTTCAAATCCTTTAAAAACACCAAATCTTTGAAAGGATCCAACCAAAAAATTGGATCAAAAAATATTTTAACAAGAAAAACCTCTTTGAAAACGATATGTTCCAGAAAACATTCAAAATATTTCAAAAAATTTACAAATATGCAAAAAACCATAAACTAGGGTTTCAAAAAATCAAACTTTGACGCTTGAAGGACAAAGTTTCTGGCTGTGATAACACTTGTTGGTCTCAGAATCGTATTTTTCAAAGGATTAACAACAATAATTTTGTAAACAATATAGATTTTGCAGAAAATTAAAGGAACGCGAAGAGTTTTGTGTCATAAAGGCCCGGATGTTCAGCTTTAAACCTACTCACCCGTTGA
>CAIGRF010276615.1:0-27492 GCA_903798235.1 Fraxinus ornus
TGTGAAGGAGCTGATAATAATTCCTGGAAAAAATAGATTTCCGAGCTTTGAATATTCGTTGGAGTGGTAAGAACTTCGCCTGCCTGAGTCGTGATGGTCTTGAAAATGGATATATATGTATATGTATAACATAATATTTAAGCCTTTAAATTCTAATAATAGATAAGTACATCCCTAACTTTAAATTTTATACATCTTAAACCTTCAAGTATTGTCAATTGTAAAATAAACCCCAATAAAATAATTCATTCCATTTAAGTTCGTATTTAACTTTGATTAATCATACATTTTACTTTAACTAATAATTCTTGACTTTAACTATAAATGAGTGGGTTGTAACAGAAGGGCTTTTCACCGATCCCTCTCCTGATGGGCCATTGCTTCCTGGCCCTAGTGAGATGCCTGAGGAAGGAGATGCTTTTCGTAAATGGCGTCGGTAAGCATTTAGATATTCGTTATGTACACAATGTGCATTTGATTTTATCTTGGATGAATTTGAATGGCAATTGATTTATTTGGCACAAAATGGACTGATTATCGCTGTGTTTGATATGTCTGAATTTAAAAATATGCTTTTCTTTTATAGATGTAATTGTTGTGTGCTATTTCGCTTAATATTCAAGATAAAATGTTAATGGTAGAGACTAGTATGAGATGCATATATTCAGTGTATAACGCGGGATGACAGTTCCAGGTTTACAAACGTAAACCCAAATAAAAGATAATTGTAAACACGAGAAAATAATAGCCTCCAAAATTGAATGGATATTATTCAGAAATAAAGAGCTTTTAAATAGTCTCTAGAAACCCTAATTTAAGCAAAAAAAAGACCAAAATAGACATCTACTAAATTAAAGCAACTAAAAATGGAAAAACAAAAATAACACCAAAACTTTGACTATCCAGTAACACGCCTTACACTGCGAATTTGAGGCTGGAAATGACGTCAATTGGAACCCCCGATTAACAATATGGAGAGCTAGAAGATGTTTCTAAAAACATATTATAATAGAAAATCTGACACCGGTACAAAAAGTTATGCCCATTTCTTCGGAAGAGCTCTTTTAGCCAATTTTCGGTCCAATTCTTCTTCAAACTCTAATGCCAATTGTCCTACCTCAGTCACTCCCACCCGTGAAGAACTCGACCTCGAGTTTTAATTCGGATAAAGCAAAAAATATCACAGAACTCATAAAGGTCAGCTACATTGAAAGTGCGGATATATTCATATCATTAGGCAAGTCGATCACATAGGCATTATCATTAATCTTTTTGATCACCTTGTATGGCCCATATTTCCTTAGCTTCAATTTGTTATAGGAACCGACTGGGAATCTCTCCTTACGTAGAAACACCATAACCTGGTCACCTTCATCAAACAACTTCTTATGCCTCTTAACAACTGCGGCAGCTTTATACTTCGCATTCTTCTCTTCCAACCGAAATTTCACTTCTGCCTGAACATCACGAACCTGCTCAGCCATGTTTTCGGCAGCCATACTTGCTCCAGCAACCTTGGGAAGTCATGCCAAGTCTAACGCATGTTTAGGAGGCTTCAAATATACTAAAGCAAAAGAAGAATTANGCATTCTTCTCCTCCAACCGTAATTTTACCTCAACCTGAACATCACGAACCTGCTCAGCCATGTTTTCGGCAGCCATACTTGCTCCAGCAACCTTGGGAAGTCATGCCAAGTCTAACGCATGTTTAGGAGGCTTCAAATATACTAAAGCAAAAGAAGAATTACCAGTAGCAGTGTGAACTGCATTATTATATGCAAATTCCGCTTGAGCCAGTGCTACATCCCACTGTTTTTGTTTATCCCCACAAATGTTCCATCGGTCTGTGGGTATGTAGTGCTACTGAACTTGAGAGTAGTATCCATCCGTCGTCACAATATAATCCAAAAGCGGCTAAGGAACTTCGAATCCCTATCAGAAGTTATAGACCGTGGGACTCCATGTAAACGAACCACCTCACGGAAGAATAGCTTAGCCACATGAGATGCATCAGAAGTCTTTCGACAAGGAATAAAATGCCCCATCTTGGAGAACCTATCAACCACCACAAATACGGAGTCAACCCCACGCTGAGTTCGTGGAAGTCCCAAAATAAAATCCATCGACAAATCCTCCCATATACCATTTAGGACAGGAAGAGGCATGTAGAGACATGTATTCTGCGCATGTCCTTTAGAAGTCTGACAAACATAACACTTGCGAACAAAGTTACCCACGTTGCGTTTCAACTGAGGCCAGTAATACCACTCGTCTATCCCACTAATAGTCTTATCACGTCCCAAGTGACCACCCAAACCTCCACCATGTAACTTTCGAATCAATTTCTCCCTCAAGGAACTCCGCAGAATGCATAACTGATTGCCACAGAATATGTAGTCATCAACCACATGAAACTCCTCTTTCGTTTGTTTCAGAATACAATTTCCCACACATCGGCAAAAATCTTCATCATCAGAATACAGTTCTTTCAGAAACTCGAACCCAATAACCTCCGGTTGCATAGTTACCAGTAAACTTGCATGCCGACTCATAGCATCTGCCACCTTATTCAGAATACCCGATTTGTGTTTCAGAACAAAAGGAAACTTCTGCAAATAGGTTGACCACCTAGCATCATATTACTTAAACTTCTCTGGCTGTTCAGATATTTCAAAGCTTGGTGATCAGTGTAAAGGATGAATTCTTGTTGAATTAGATAATGTTCCCAATGTTTTAGAGCACGAACAATTGCATAAAATTCTTGGTCATAGGTACTCCACTTTCGCCATGCATCACTAAGCTTTTCACTGAAAAATGCCACTGGTTTCTTCTCTTGTGACAAAATTGCTTCAATCCCAATTCCACTAGCATCACACTCTACTTTAAATAATTTCTCAAAACTGGGTAAGGCAAGAACAAGAGTAGTATACATTTTTTCTTATATGACTGCAAAAGTTGTATCGGTTGCTTCTCCCCATTGAAATCTTCCCTTCTGGAGACACTCTGTAATGGGAGTCACAATACTACTTAAATCTCTAATAAGTCGACGGTAAAGCGTCGCCAACCCATGGAAACTCCTCACCTCTCCTACTGTTTTTGGTATAGGCCATTCATGAATGGCTCTCACCTTTTCTTCGTCAACCAATATACCCTCCGAACTGACTACATANTGAAATCTCTAATAAATTGACGGTAAAACGGCGTCAACCCATGGAAACTCCTCACCTCTCCTACTGTTTTTGGTATAGGCCATTCATGAATGGCTCTCACCTTTTCTTCGTCAACCAATATACCCTCCGAACTGACTACATACCCCACGAATAATAACTGCCTTTTCATCCAACTGCACTTTTTAAAATTAATAAACAGCTTGTTCTCGGACAACATTTCTAACACAGCTCGAAGATGTTCCATATGGTCCCTTTCACTCCGACTATAAATTAGTATGTCATCAAAATAAACAACTACATATTTCCCAATGAAAGGCCGAAATACTTGGTTCATAAGTCGCATAAAAGTACTAGGTGCGTTGGATAGCCCGAAAGGCATAACCAGCCATTCGTAGAATCCATCCTTTGTTTTGAAAGCTGTCTTCCATTCATCTCCAGGTTTGACCCGAATCTGATGATAGCCACTTCGTAGATCGATTTTGGACAACAACTTCAAACCCTCCAACATATCTAGCATATCATCCAATCTCATAATTGGAAAGCTATATCTGACAGTTATCTTGTTAATAGTGTGACTATCAACACATATCCTCCAACTTCCATCTTTCTTTGGAACCAGTAACGTGGGAACAGCGCACGGACTCATGCTCTCTCGAATAAATCCCTTCCTCATTAACTCCTCCACATTATCCTGTAAAATCATATTCTCCTTGGGACTCATCCGATAGTGTGGTAAATTTGCTAGTCTTGCTCTTGGAACCAAATCAATATGGTGCTGAATGTCTCTCAAATGCGGAAGGTCATTTGGTAAATCTTCAGACACCAATTCACTAAATTCAGCCAAAAGGGCACTTTTTCGGGTACCACATCCCTCTACTCCTTTTTGTCTTCGATCATTAGAGCTTGCACAACCACAACATGTATCTCATGTGCTTCCTTAACCCCCAATTCCAAATCCACTATAGAAGTGACTAATGAGAGTAAAGATTGATCTCCCGCTGTAGCCTTAGCGGAGACACCAAGTGAACTCCGTTTTGGAACCATTGCAATCTTCATATCTTCCCAATTGAAAACATAAACAATATAGCGCCCCCTATTGGTCAAATCCAAGTCAAACTGCCATGGGCATCCCAACAACACTTGCCTAGCATTCATGTCGACTACATCGAAGACCACCTCATCTCGATAGTGTTGCCCGATTGAAATAAGCACTTTACACACTTCAGTTACGTTCACTTAGGTCCTTTCTGAATCCATCCAATCACATAGGGCTTTGGATGTTTGTCAACCCGCAGCTTCAGGAATTCCACAAGTCTTTTGAAAACGAAGTTCTCACAACTCCCACTGTCAACAATTAAATCACATACTTTTCTCTGTACACTGCAGCAAGCCTTAAAAATATTGTTTCTTTTTCAGGAATCCTCCAGTCTCGTTGAACACATGACTCGCTGAATTACACAGCTCACATGCTCTCACTGTTCCTCCGCAATTTCTGCTCCATCCAACAGTTCGTCCATGACTTATCTTTCCTCAACTTACTGATCCTCCTCGTCATCCTCTCCAGTATCCACGAAATTCACTGGTCTTCTGGTCAAACACTCATTCAAACGAAAGCCTGGTTGACCATATCTATAACACTTCAAACCACCTGATTTATCATATGGATTTGGCACTTTTGGGGCTTCCTTCGCAGCTATTTTTGTAGGACGCACCACGGTATGATTATTACCAATATCTGTACTCTTTTGGATCTGATCTACAGCAGTTCTGGTGAGAATCTACCCCTGTTCGCCGTTGTATAAGACGACTCACCCATGTCCTTCTTGTAGTTGGAGAAACGATTGGGTGTTTTCTCCATCATCTCTGCCTTCAATGCCATGTTATGCGCCTCATCCACTGTCCAAACCACTTGTAACCCAATCTTGTCTCGAATGGTCAACCTTAATCCCCCCAAATATCTAGAAACCTATTGTCCCTCAATCTCATTTAGGTTGTTACGAACTGACAAGCTAGATCATTCTTCAGTATAATCTGGAGGTAAAAACCTGTTCATCATAAGCTGTTTCATTCGCCTCCAGGATCGGACAGGAGTTTTGCCTTGACGTCTCCTATCCATCTGTACCTCCTTCCACCGCACAGCAGTCCCGCTTCTCAACTTGTACGACACCAGTTTGCCCTGTCGTTTCTCTGCGACCTCAATAAATTCGAAGAATCTCTCAACCTCAGAAATCCAGTCCAGAAACTCTTCAATCTGCAATTTTCCATAGAATAACAGTATGTCTGCGCGGATTCTATAGTCAGGTTGATTTCGATTTTGTTGACGATTCCCTGGGTAACCCGCAAAGTCATTATAAGATTCTTCATCACTGAAATCCTCAAACTATACATGTCTCGCTGCCCTAGGTGGACGCCCACCTCCAGGGCGGCCAAGGGCAACTCCCTCGACTCCATCTCTATTGGCAGGGGTGGGAGCGTTGACAGTAGGGGCGTTGGGATTAGGTTGCCGCCCCAACAGTTGCTATAGCATGGCCTCCAACCTTTCCATCGTTTGTCGCTGCTCATCAATCGCTGCCCATAAATCGGCATCGACTTCCTTGCGACTAGCGTCGCGAGGGTTCACTCTTTCGACTTCGTTGTTGGCCATCAATCCTTCGCTCTGATACCACTTGATGCAGGACGGAAGGTTCTAAGTTTACAAACGTAAACCCAAACGAGAGATAATTGTAAACACGAGAAAATAATGGCCTCCAAAATTGAATGGATATTATTCAGAAACGAAAAACCTTTAAATAGTCTCTGAAAACCCTAATGCCCGGTAACACGCCTTAAACTGCGAATTTGAGACTGGAAATGACGTCAATCGGGACCCGGGTTGGGATTATTGCATGCCTAATTGCTTGCTCATTGACCAATTTGCTTGAATAGCTTGGAAAAAACGATGAATTGTTTTGTATGAAAAAAATGAATATAAAAAATGTGAAGATAATTTTTTGATAAACATTGTGAATGTGCATAATTGTTGAAACTTGAGATTTTTCTCGAAATAAATTTTTGACACAAGATAGAAATTGTATGTCATTGGTGACAATTGATTTAAACATCTGCGGTGAAGTTTGAGCATGAAACTTATGTGTCCAAGTCTAGTTGTTTGGTTAAACTAGCTTTTTCTCAATTGCGAATGTGCAAAACACTTTCAATTTGTCTTAATTCTGGTCGAGATTTGAACAGAGTCTGTTTAGATTTCTGGTCTATCAGTTAGTCGAACTTCGGTTAAAATGCATGTTAATTTCGAAATGCCATTAGGCAATTTATATGATTAATCATTTAGTTCTCTCTTCATGATGCAAATGAAAACTAGTTTTATCTATTTATATGACTAAGTATATATTACAGATAGTTCATTAAGAATAATGCACCAATATACACGTATTACTCAATAAGATCATTTTTATTCTTTTAATACTTCAGAATATTATACACTGCTTTTATCAGTATAAAATTCCATCAAGTGTAAATTTCACAGCTTATCATTGAGGTATGAATGTGAGTTGTTCGGAAATAGATTGCACAAGTTTTAGTACTGCTTTGAGTTTTATTTAGGTAGATGAGAATGCAAAGAAAAAGTCCTTATGATTAGTGAAATAAATTATTAATGTTAGGTTTTTAATTATGTAATTGACAATTCTGCAAACAAAATGGACTTAATTGTAAATGTTGTAAAAACTTAAGGAGTAATGTACAATTATATGAAATTAGGGCTTTTAGGTCTAGGGTTCGAGAATGGTAAAAAAAAGAAAATAGGGCGCGAATTTTCCTTAAATTGTCGCCATGGATTGGCTCGAACGTCAAAAGCATAACCTCATTCGCTCCATTGTCGCCTTCGCTCGAGTGACAGGCTTGACTGTCGCTCGACTGTTGCTGAGCCTCGCTCGAGCAACAGTGTTGTCCGAGCAATAGCTTTTATTCGAAAGATATTTTCGTGGAGAGTAAGTACAACTTTAGCGAAACAAAAAATGGTCATTAGACGTAACTTTTTGTTGCTAAGGTAGAATAAGTACAACTTTATGAAATAAATGACAATTTTTATATTTGATTGTTAAATCATCGATTCTCGTCAGTTCCAATGATGGAATTGGACGGAATTACAGATTGAAATCAAATTAAAATATAATTATTCACATGAATAACAATGACTGCCTAATTGATATTAAGTGAAATGATAGTTACCATGAATGAAATTTATCCTTTTAAATACCGTATTAAAATAATAAAACGATATAAATGATCTAAGAATTTTAAAATATTCTCATATATTTATTCTATCAGTTTTACTAAAAGTACATTCTGGTTGATATTGTGTGAGGTTACCTTTGATTTTATTAATACTTAGCATAAATTTTGACAACACACACACAAAATATATACAAAAAAATATAATTCTTATCCTTATAGTGTTTCCAGCACATGTACTTCCTCTAAACTAGAAAGTTAACACGTGGCTTGATATACTAGCAAAATAGAGAGCTTTAATCCTCCTTTAATTTGGGAGAATTTTAGACAGAGACCATGTGGGGGGAAGAATTGTACAACAGCATTCACATGGAAGAATCAAATATCCAAGATATTGTGGGCCTGTCTTCATCAGTATTTTCTAATTAAATATTTCTTAAAGGTGCTTTCTTTTCAAATCGTTTTCTTTTGGGGAGTCAGGGGACAATAAAAATTTTCTGTTAAGCCTCTATTCGACCTCATTATTTTTTTCATTCTCATTTTTCTATTCATTTTCAGTCACACATTTTTCAATAAAATAATATTTTCAATCACATTAATATTTTTTCCTTCTTTTTCAATCACATATTCCTCATCACATCACTTCAAAAAAATAAATTCTCTCATTTTAATATGCACCAAACACACTTTAACGGAGAAAAAAAATTCCATAATTTTTTTATTTTTCTACTTTAAAAAAAAAAAATTTACCTCGAAAAAATAAAAATAATAAAAAAAGAAATTTGGACTTCGAGGCAGGCTGGGCTAAAGATCCTTCCCCTGCAGCATGTGAGGCTTCAACTTAACTGAAGTTCGTGCATTCATGTCATGAGAATTTTAATTACTAGATAAAATGTTAAATACGTTTAAAAATGCTAGTTTCCAAATTAAAATCATAATTTGTAACTGATGTATTTTTGAATAACCCCATTTCACGTCTTCCCATAAATACCCTTCCATAAACAAAATTTGATTCAAAAAAAAAAAAAAAGATGAAGATTGTAGATAATCAAATAAATACAGTCTAGAAATAGCAACATTACTACGTTGGAAAATATACTTTGAATCACGTAATCTCCCTATATCGATTAATATAGATCTCCTTGGCGAAAGATTTAAACTCTGCATTCTTGCTACAATATAATTGTGTCTTAATATTCAATCGATATTCAACTTATTTCATGATGATGTATGTTTCTGTGTAAGCAATCCGAAATTCATTTTAAAAAATGTTTGTCATTGATGATTCGGTTTTGATAATTTCTTGGGGCGTGATTCCAGAGACGAGAGGCGATTTGGACTGGATATTTGGATTGGAAGATGTACCTAGAAAAAGGTGCATCAAAATCAAGCAAATGTGCATCAAATTGTGGTACCTAGAAAAAGGTGGGAAAAATAAAATTCAGATAAATTTGTGCTATCAAACACCCTTAATTGGTTAAAGTTGAAAAACATTTTCTTTTTCCACCCATTTTCTAAGCTATCAAACAGGGTCTTATTGTAAAGTTCTTTTAACAAAGGAGAAGACGTCAACACAAGTGAACTACGCCCCATGTTTGGTGTTGCTTAAATTTTAATAGAGATTTAAGTAAAAATAAATAATTAATTTTAACTACACATTTTCATGGTACCCCCAATTTTTTATCAACCTAAAAACGTTATATTTAACTGTACTAGACACGGGCTGTAAGTTGAGATCTGTTATCTACAAGTGAAGTGATACACAAATTCTTGTTAACAAATGAAAAGACGTCAACATAGAGATAGAGTACTTTCCCATGTGAGGAACAGTTTGTGCATTTATATCTTTTGTCAGATTTGGCCCATAAAACATCCCCACAATGTTATAATATGCAAATAAAAGAATATATAATTGTCTTTGTCTACCATTATGATTTGACATACGTTACCTTCATTTTAGTCTCTTTTTACACTTCAATTCACAAATGAGAGGACATCAATAAAGTAATATTATCTTTCCAATGACATTTTTTCATATTTACGTCATGTTTGATCTATATTATTTTTTTCATTCTCATTCTTCTATTAATTTTTAATTACACATTCTTCAATAAAATAATATTTTTTTATCACATCAATAACTTTTCTTTCTTTTTTAACCACATATTCTTCATCACATCACTTCAAAAAAATACATTCTCTCATTTTAATATGCACCAAACACACGCTTAATAAGAACAAATGTGTTGAAATATCAAGCTCCCGTTTGAAATCATTTACTTTAATTTTATTTAATTTTTAGATTTATTTTCATTCACATTCACACAGTAAAATATTATACATGTAAATTCAATTTTTTTTTTTTTTTTTTTTTTTNAAGGATGTCAAACAGTAGCTAAAAATTTATTCCAACTCGAAGAGGTAAATATTTTAGTATATTTTTCTTCAGCCTGAAAGCATTTCTTTGACTCAATGGTTCAATGACTGGATTCTTTCTTCGAGATAGCGCATGTATAACGAACTATTACAACGTTAATATGGGCGAACTGGCACCAAGGGAGAAAGAAATCATTGGAAGTGTTCTATGATATACCCTGGTTAATGCAAGTTAAGTACGTGGTCTTATCTTAATTGTGTTGAGTAGCAGTAATTGGCTAAGCTTTCATGCAGTGTCTAATTAAACTCAAGTTCTAATTGTTTTTCTTCTTTTCCTAATGACCTTATGCAGGTGGATTTCCATTGGTTCAGACTTGCAATCTTTTTCTAGAATGGACACGTAGGTCCAATATATATAGAAGGTACATGCTGCTTTTGTATACGAATTTCTTTGTAGGAAATATTAAAAATTAATGCACCGTCGAGGACAGGAAGCACAAAAGTTAAATAATATTTGCCAATGTGTTTTATTTTATTTCTACTGTTAATTTGAAAAAGAAAGGAAAAAAAGTCAAGGACTTTGATTAATGTATAAATATATGGTTTCTTGTTTCTCTTTAATGACCATTGATTATTCTATTATTATTTGCTTTAAGGGTTTAAGACTTATTAGAAAAAAATTATTATATTTTTGAATGTGTTTTTACTAAATTTATGTAACAATGTCCCAATTGCTTGAATTTATTTCCATAAAATACTGGAAAAAAGTTAATTCTGATAAATTTTCGGGTAGAAAGAAATAATTGAATCTGCAAAAATGTTCTATGCTTTGTGAAGTCCTCAATTAAATAATTTTAGACATAGTTCTTACTTTGTTCTTATTTTTAAAATCATCTTCGATAATGCTTGATATACTTTTATTCCGTCGTTTCTGTTGCTTCAAATTATATAATATGAAGGGAGAATCTCCAATTTCTATACAGAGAATGTATTTTCTTTCTTAGCAAAAAATATTTTTTGGTTCATAGACACTTGCATATTTTTATCAATTCTTGTTTTATTATATTTACCCTTTGAAACGACATTTTTATTATTTCCTCCAAATTGCAGTAAAATAAGTTCCAGGTAGGTGCTACCCATTAACTATGTATATGTTCAAATCATCACCTTTACTGTGTAACTATTAATGATTCCTTATACATAAATTTGTCTTCGTTGAGTAGTCGAAAAGGAAAAATTTGGATCTGCTCCAGGGTATGGTGGACGAGGACATGGACATGGACATGGACATGGACATGGTTGTGGCCGTGGGTACAACACAGACTCAGCTGACAATGGGAACTTGTAAGGAAATGTGGAACTTTCTGGTGGTCATGGGACATCTGGTGATATTGATGCCATGAAACCTTTTTGAAAGGCGTGGTGACTATGACTATGGCGAATCTCGTAGTCCTTATGGTGGTGGTTGTCGAGGTGGTTCCAGCAATGGAGAAGTGGGGAATGGTGTATAATGCAATGTTTTTAGCTTATCTTTCTTTTGTTTTTGTATCTTTGTAGTCCTTTAACATTAGGTCTTAACTGGATTGATAAATTATTTGCTTTCATGAGTTTCTATTTTGCTTTGTAATTTCCCTTTATGTAGTTATAACTTTTTTCTCATTAACTATATTCTTATGGAGGGAAAGAAAATAGTTAGATTCTATGTAAAGTCAATAAAGAGGCTCTCGAGAATTTTAGAAATGTAAGTAGACAATTGTTCAATCTATATGTTCCTACAATTATTTATTAGAAGCTAAAATACAGCGAAATGATCACGATGACAATTAAATTGTCAGATGAGATTCCCTTATATTCTATTTGAATAGTATAGCTATTCGGTTTGGAAAAAAAAATGCTTCACCTCATACTTGTAAATAAATTGTATCTTATGATACCATAATTTGTAGTAATACAATAAATTGTTATAAATAGGATGTTCAATTTGACATTTCTAATTTTATATTACATTGAAATATATTAACTTATCGTAGTATACATATATCTTAGAGAAGATATTACCGTAAATTATTGTTAGCACTAGAAAAAAATATTAAACTGAAAAGAAGAAATAAAAAAAGAAAAAGTTCCTCGTCCAAAACTTGTACGTTATACGTGTTGGGTTGGTGGTTCCGTTAAATCCGTAATTTTTAATCATTTGCATTTTGTTAAAACTAATTAGGAGAGCAAGAAGTTTAGGCGACTGAAAAAAGCTTGGAGGGATACAAAGAGTATCCGCACACCACGGACACACCAACGCCACAATTGCACTTGTGGACTATGAAAAAAAAAAATCCGCGGACATTGGCGTTCGCACAGGAGCAACCTTTTAAAATATTGTTTAATTCATGACTCTTAATTGTTATTTAACAGGAAAAAAAGTGCGGAGACACTAAGCCGTGTCTCCGCAATGCGCGGAGACACGGCATGCCCGAATTTTTTTCTTTTTCTTTTTTTTTTCCAAAAATTCTACTGAATTATATTTACAAAAACTAAATACAAGTGCACTTATTAATAATTTAATTCAAAAACATTAGAAAACATTCAATTTCATACATACACAAAAATAAATAAAAAAACTCGGGGGCACCCACGAGGGGCGCTGCCACCTCGACCCCTGCAACCTGATCGATCAGGTCGATTGCAGTCGGGGGCGTTTCCCCGAACCCCCACGACGGGCACTACCCCCCTTGACCTGACCAGTCAAGCCGATCCTCGTCGGGGGCGTTGCCCCTAAACTCCTACGAGGGGCGCTGCCCGCTCGAACCCCGCAACCTAACCGGTCAGGTTGATCCTGCCTTTCTGGGCGTTGTCCCTGAGCCCCGCTCACATATAAACATAGTTAGTGTTCTCATTGATTGACATTTCATTTGGGTTTAAATGCTTAACAAATATTGAGTTTTTGACGGCTTGTGTTTATTATATACTTTTCTTGGAGAAAAAGAGAAAATGAAATCAAATTCAGAACTTGCTCAAACATAAAACAGTGTCATAGCTTCAATTAATGAATATGTACAAGTATTACATCTTGCCTTCTGTTTTTGACGGCCCGTGTTTATTTATTTATTGTTTCTTTCTTTTTTTGATATAGGTTTACGCTGACACCGTATAGTTCTGATTTTATAAATTTATACATATTTAATATTTAATAACAAATATTTCTAAATATCTTTTCCACTACCCAATGCCCTGTTAGTGCTAATATTTTACTTCTAATATATTTAATGCTAGATATTTTCTACAACATGCTTACTTCCCCTTGCATAATAGATATTTTTAAATTGACATGTGGCTATTAACAATTTTCATTCATCATAATTAAACTTCGTAACTTATTTACTAATAATTTAATATACGGACGTAATTAATTTGTTCATAAGACTTATTATTAACTTCAATAATATTTTGTAGTTCAATTACCTTGAGCTTCTTCTCATTTTAATCTATATAACTTCAATACACACCCATATATAAATTCAAATATTACTCCACTAACTCAGAAAGTCTTCATCATAACATCTTCATTTCAGTTAAATAAATTATAAATTGTCATTCCAGTTATTATTTATTTCTTTTGATCAAAATCCATATTTGAAAATTTGGATGTCTAAGCAACTGTTTGGGAGATTTTTTTAACAAAATGGTTTTTTCGGAGTACGTATGGTTAAAAATTAGGGAAAAGTTATGAGTCACATAGAACGGTTGATTGAAAATGATTTTGGGGATAAATGATTTTCAAAAAATCTCTCCCTAACTAGCGCATAAGTTTATATTTTATTATACCCATCTCTTGAAATTTGACTTATTGAGGTTCAGTCATTTTTTAGATATCTGTCCTGGATATGAATTTGCACTCTTATAAATTAGATGTCTTTTCTCTCCAATCCATATGATACCTGTACGAATGTTACCTGTAATGGCTATCAGATATGGATCTGTCGGGTCTGATTCCACACTTAAAGCTTGTTAGCTTGACCATTGTTCGTCGCTGTTTTGTTAGTGTGGTTACTGTTACTATTACTGACATATGCTTGCGGGTTACAAATCAACTGTTGCCTGATATATTTCTAATGTAACTTGTTTTGCTGACAGACGCTCACAATCTCTATCCTTTCTTTGTGTAGCATCTAGTTCTTTATAAGTCTAATAACAATTCTTTTACTAATCTTTTAATTTGATGCAGTGCCATCGTAATTTTGTTGGTGTGTTCAAATATGGGAAGAACTTATTCATTGAACCTTAGTTCATGAATTCCTTTGAATCTCTGAACCCTGTTAGTTGAAGACATTGATGTTCTCTTTGTCTGTGCTCGACACCATAGAAAATTGTACAACCTTGTTGAATTTGCCTAGCTTTGTACTAATAATTTCGTGACATTATACCCGCTCTGGATTTGTTTGAGGTAGTTAGGTTGTTTAATATACTGAGGAGAGTATTTTCGAGAGAAGCAAAATCAGTACACAGCCTAATGGGAGGTGGCTCAATTTTACTCGTGCATTTCAAGTAGTTGGCACAAGTACTCAGATTTGTTAGATGGGGGGCTCTGTTTTAAATAGATGTTCGGGTAAGTTGCTTAGATACTATGTATTTGCTGAACAATGTAGGCCTCCGGGTTTACTTTGTGCTCATTTGAGTTCATATAACTTATAAGACACTATCTTTCATTAGTAATTCGATTGCTGTAATTTATAATTTCTTGAAGCTCAAATTCAATCAAGCCAAACAGTAATATATTTGAATTGTTGATTGTATTAGGATTGGATATGGTTTGGTTCCGAATTTTCGGGTATTTAGTAAGTGGAATCATTTTGTTCATCTCTGTTGGCAAAAAAAGTTTGGATTTTTGTTATTTTGATCATTTTATTCCTTCCTCACTTACCCCTCTTCATTTTAGATTTTATGGAGTTATTACTATTTTTTTAAATTTTTTGTCGGATTTGTGATCTTTTATATTCTGTGCAGACTAAGTGGACCTGGGAAGAAGATGAGAAACTTCTGCACCTTGCTAAGCTCATGCCCACACAGTGGAGAACCATTGCCCCGATTGTTCGCCGTACTCCGTCTCAGTGCCTTGAGTGGCCAGCCAGATGGCAAAGTTCGAGAATTGGCAACAAGAACTTTAGATAGGTTGTGTTGTAACTAGTTTATTATAGTTTCACACTTTAGTCATTACTCCTTTTTAGATAGGTTGTGTTGTAATACATTCTAATGTTGTATTGATTCAACAATTTATAATGAAATTATCAATTTTTATGNGACGGTCAATTACTATATATAACTGTAAAAAAAAAAAAAGTCTACGACAACGTTTGAAAAACGCTGCAAAAGGGGGTTTACCGCAACGTTTAAAAAACGTTGCAAAATGGGGTCTACCGCAACATTCAAAAAACGCTGCAAAATGGGGTCTACCGCAACGTTTAAAAAACGTTGCAAAATGGTTTTTCGCAATGGTGAATGAACGCTGCAAAAGTCTTCCCTCAACTGCAACACCGACCTTTACAACATATGCTAAAACGCTGCAAAAGGTCTACCGCAGTGTTTTTTGACCGCTGCAAAAGGTCTTTTTTGGTGTAGTGAAGTCAATAGCAGGGATAACATATCCTGGCATGAACTGTCATCAGTGCTGATGACATTTGAGAGTCTACTTGAGTACTTGAACCAAGTCAAGAACAACTTCTATGAGTGTTGGTCAGTTGGACATCACAATTAACCGAATAACAACATTGATGCAACAACTGATTTGTAGCCTGCTTTTTTGGAATGGTGTTTCATTTTCTGTTAGCCACTTGGCAAATCATTTCTTGAATTTTTTTGTATGTATTGTTTGTAAAGATTCTGCGTGTATATATTGGTGAAGCAATGAAATGATCAATAAGAAAAATTCATTCAAGTTCATCCTATATTTTAACTGGTCCAAGCCACAACAACTGACCCACATTGAGGGACCTATATGAAAGAGTTTTGTCTTTAAAATGGAATCCAAACTTGAATTTTGCCAAAATTAATAAAGCATACACATGAAATCTAGCCACATGCAAAAAGTGGCCAGATCAAGACTAGTTTGTACACCAATATGGTAAAAAAGAATTTATTATAATTACACGCAGTAACGGATCCAGGAATTTAGGTGAACATGGGTGTCGTTCGAGTGATTGTCGAGTGGCCATCCAATATAAGTAAATTTTTTTTCGACGAAGTCAGCAGGTACGTCTACAAAGCTCGTCGGATACTGGCTTTGACCCTGATTACACGATCAAATTATTATAAGAATAATAAACCAAAACGAACAAATATATCAGGAATAATACGAAAATCTTATTAAAAAAAGAGCAAACAACATTACAACCATATCTGTTTGGTCCAAACAAAAGAACCCACAAAAACCTAACCTACCCAACATTACATTAAATAACATGACACACTTAAAAAATCGCACTCTCCCTTTGGGGAGGGCTACATAACACAATGACTTTACATAACATTTAATTCATAATTAACTCTCACATCCACTTACTGACACACACACACACTACGGAAAGCACAAAAAAGGTCCCCAACTAACGAAAAGAAACATCATTTGATGCCTTTTTCTGCGCGAAAGCGAGTCGACAAACATTTCATTGTATCTTTAGGTTGTCCCGGAATTCGATCGACGAGCACGGTCTAGTAGAAGTTGAGGCGGGAAGTGTAAGTGGCTTTTGGAGACCAATTTCTGGGAATAATATCCCTTGCAGATAGACTTCTTCCTGTTGATAGTGTTGTTAACTTTACAGAAAATGGTCCTCTTAAGGGTCCCCCAATAATGCACCAATTTGCACCCCATAAATGTGTCATCTCGAGCCATTCGTTTGAATTTGTCTGCACCATTATAATTTTGTTACGTCATTATTGCCGCCGAGACATAAACTTAAGCACAAATAAAGTTAATTGGGGGTGGGGGAATGGCACTTCACTGTGTCGGGCCAACTCCTCAAAACGAAGCTCGGTCTGAGCCTTGGCTCGGTGGAACCGAGCCCGAGCCAAGCCCCGCTCAGACTTTTTTCGAGTCGAGCTCTAGCCGTCGAATTTTTTTGCCATCCCTAGAGGATTTTAAGATGACCATTTTATGTAAAGTTAACAACACTCAACAGATTTATTTAANATTAATAATAATAAAAAAAAAAGAACAGTCGGGATCTATATTAAAGTAAGTAATTGAGTTTCTTTAGACAAAGTTTTATATCCATAGGGTACTTGATGCTTCTTTGACTATGAGCCACGTCAAAAGAATAGCTTTTGTTCAAGTCTCGTAATCACTTATTCATGAAAATTATGTAGGGATGTATTTAGTTACCTGTCTTATCTGCATCGACCCAACATCGCCATCTCCATCTTCAAATTCGACTAAAAGTGAGAGCCAATAATCGGTTGATCCTTCATTGACATGAAAGGCAATGTTTTTTCCAGGATACTTACATGGAGTCCTGCAAATTTACATCAAAATTAATAAAATTTGCCCCTAAATTAATTATTATTTTTTATTTTATAATTGGAAAAAAAAAAATCATTTACATCTAACATTTTTCTCCTAATACGTGGCCACAGAATTTTTTATATCTGAGCTCACTGTCAGTTGAGATATCATAAGATTTTGACCAAATTAATCTCATATTGACTAAACAGAACAAGACCGTTACACCAATAAAGAATAGAAGAGGACAACATAGTTTAGTCTAGTACAACTTACCGTCGGTAGATAACGGGAATTTCGCCGCGGTTGCGCAAGCCGCCACCAGCACCGGCGATAGCCATCCGGCCAAAGGCGGCACCACTAAGGTCAAAGTGGGTGCGGCCATTCGAGCAGTAACCACCTGGGCACTCGTCCGTAATTATGACTGTCACGGCCCTTCGAGAGCATATCGATTTGTCCAAGCACCTCACTTTATAGCACGCCCCGCACCCTTCCCCATTTTTGAATAATACCGGACTCACCGCCCCAACTCGAGCCCGGAATGGCTTCACATCCACCAGTGACCCGTATCCACATGCCCCACCTTCAACAAGATAAGAATTGTTGAACGTGATTAGAAAGTACAATAAATAAAATTATAAATGGAGCATGGTGGGGGCATATATACCGTCGCTGCCGTCGCCTTCGGGGCTACCGTACCAAGTGGCGGTGGCGGGATACCAATGTGAGTCAGCAACTTGCCGGAGAGGCCCAGCGGCGGCCACCAAGCAATGAGACAACACTAGCATGAAGAAATTAACTATATGGCGGCGACCCTCCATAATTTAAGTAGAATGTAGATCAGTGCCACTGATCAATCACCACTTTTCACGGCGGCTGATGAACCGGGACAGAGAAGTAGAACTGGAGCTCTGCCGACAGTTTAATTAGGTCTTTGTGTACTGAAACTCTACTGTTGATTTTGTAGTGTGTTGTGAGGAAATATAAGGTTGCAAAAAGTTGGAATGTGCTTTAGGGATCGATTTGTCTTTTGAGAAAATGTTCAACTTTTTATGCCCATAGCGTTTTAATTTAATCACGATGGTACCACCACTTTTGTGTAGGGCCCACCGACAGTTAAGGCGTTGAATCCGCAATACGGTATCCACGTGCCTGATTATTTTCAAAGAGCAAGGGTATTTTTGTCATTACGACGAATTAGATGTTTCTACTTTCTACCGTTAGTATTGTTTGTCACGCTAATGTTTATAATTTTTACACCTTATAAGAGTTAATGTCTCAAATTTTCTATCGCATTCTTATATTATAAAATGAACATAAATTTTTCTTGATTATAATTTTTCTAATTTTTTTTTTAAGATGGAGGAAATAGACTCATTTGTTCATTGTATTTTTAAATAACCATTTTTTTGGATAAGGTAAGTGATAATATTCAAAGTATGAAAAATAAGTACAAGATCACTGAGGCAAACCCCAGAAAACAAGGCTAGAAAATATGATTTCTAGCACAAACAATAAATAATGCTAATAACCTAGCCACCACAAAAAATATTCGCAGAAAAATCTCATGAGCGTTGAAACCATCTATTCTCATCAGATGGAACCAAGTCTCTACATAGATTTACTTGTGAACAAAAAGAAAAACAACGTCTCGAATAATAATAGACTCATGTTTAGGAGTTTCACCATGTGTTCTAGAATTACGCTCACGCCAAATATATATTCTTAAATAACCATGATTAAGAGTAATACTTTATGATTAGTAAAATGTTAAAAATACACCCTTCTTTGCTCAATAAGCTCTCAACGAAAAATGAGTGAGAATATAAGAAGAGAAGATTAGAGAATTATGATTGTAGTGGTGGTAGATGAATGATCAAATATGGTCTATTTATAGGTGAAAATATGCTAGCCAAAATAAAAAGGTGTCATAAAACACACAAAGGATACATGACCATACATATTCAACTTCAACATTTTCACCTTCCATTTTTCAAACATCCAAAACCTCACAAAACCTACTAAATGAAAATGCAATGAATGATTAAAGTATTAAAATGCACCAACATTCCCCCACACATTTGTTGGGTTTTGATGCCCCCAATAAATCTCGAGCAATAATTTAAAATGTTGGATTAAATTTTCGCAGGCTTGGTCAGTGGTGAATTCATTATCAACAACTAAGTCTAAAGGCTCTACTTAAAAATAACATGGACCATTGAAAGTAGTTTAATGAATTAATCTTGCTCACGGCCTATATATTGACCTATTGGATGGCTCTCGAGTCTTGTCCCATTTAACTTTTCTATTTATCCAACTAAAGCCTAACCTATATCTATATATATGGTTGTCTAACCCTAACCGTTTTTTTGTTTGTGATTTGTGTTTATTGGAGAAGAAAACGTGGTTGTGAGAAAGAAGAAAAACCGTTTGCTTTGTCCTACAATTCTTTATTTTGGTCTCCTCTTTGTGCTTTCTTCCATCTTGCCTTTGTGGCTGCAAATCAATACCAATATCTTGTCATTTGTAGTTGAGATTAAAAAGCAATCGAGTTGAATATATTAGTTGTAGGTTAGAGCTTTGGATTGGTTATTGGTATAGAAATATAACAAGAAATTGAGCCTGAAAATCATTGAATCGAAGATTTTGGAGTAAGTTTCCACAACAATTAGTATCAGACCTTCAAGGTGGTGGATTTTTGGCCAAAAATCAATAAGAGAAGAGGCAAAAAACTAAAATAGAATTTGGAACCGAAAACTGTGTGAAAATCTCAGATCGGATTTGTTTGTTCTTTTTTCTGCCAATTCGGTGATCGGTTGGTGAAACGGAGACCACGACATGACATGCAGGTTGAGGTTTAATTGGTGGTCCGGAGCGTGAGGTAGAGCGGAGGTGCATATAGGCCACGAGCAGAATTATTGGCCGCGCCTGGCGGTGCTTGAAGTGGAATCCGTCAAAGGTCCCTTTTGATAGTTCGTTTCTGACATTATTTCTCACATTTTAGTGTTGTTAGCTTTCTATTTCAGGTTATACAGTCCGATTTTGCCATTTGAGCGTTTGATATTCGATCGTTTTGATTGACTGCTTTAGTTATTGGAGATTTAGGACGAATAATGTTGACCCTAAACGTTGGAAAATTTGCTTCTCTCATTATTTACAGACCACTAATTAATATGCCATAGTATATTGACTTATCTCGTTTAAATTCTAGCATTAGCGAGTCATCGTATTGGATGACATTAGGATTATGGTTACTATGTATGGTAACCATTCTTGTGCTAGAATTTAGTAATGATTTACCCTATTTGAAGTGTTGAATTTAATTTCAAATTTATAATTGCTTCGGTATTTAACTGCCATTAAGTTACTGTGTGAGATGGCGTTGCGTGAGAAACTGAATTTTGTTGACATATTGTAATGCCATGTAATTTTTTTAATGTGATTATCATCTGTATCAAGATTAATTTTTTTAATGTTACAGTTATTGTTTATTAATATAATTATCTTCCACATGACAACTATATTTTTGCTGTGGTATGTACCGTAGACGTCCTAGTCAATCAATGTGCTAAGAAAAATTAAATCTAATAGGAATGTTTTTGAGATTAAATTAATCAACGAATTAATTAAGTTAATTAGAGACAAATTAGGGGTTTTACTTTCTATTTGGCACAAAATAGATGCCATAAGGTTGGTAGTCAAAAGTTTCCTATTTGCACACATTTACATGTACCTATGCACGTCCAAAAACAATGCAAAATTAAAAGAAATAAAATCATTCATCTTCTACTTCATCTTCTAGAATTAGGTCTTGCACACCATGATAAGATACTATAATTTATATTGTTGACCCCAAAAAATGAACTCAACAGATATCGGACCCACTCTTGCCATTTCAAGTACGGATCCAGCGCGTTTTTACCGGAGCAAGTAGGTAATCAACCTAGAATGGACGCAGGAGGCGATAACGTTTTGGACTCCGACGGTGTGATTCGATGGCAACCGCGCTATCAACGATTGCCAAACCAAGATAATCGAGAATAAATCTCTCTTCTCGTCCAAAGGAGTATGTGAAAGGATAGATAAGAAAAGCTTTGGATGTACATTGAGATCACAATAACTTCTTTTTAGTTTGTATTCAACAACGTTGTAAAGGAGTAATGGAGGAATTTCAAAGTGATACTGTGTTGAATTCTCGAGAGTTTTTAGTACATGTATTTGGTCTTTTTCTTATCAAGATGCCAACCCTTATTTCTTACAAGGAGAGACTATTTATACTGCCATGGCCAACGTGGTGACCGTTGAATCAAAACCACGTGGCCAGATCTCGTATACTAAAGCCTCACATCATTGTCTATTCCTTCAATTAATATTGACAAAGGGTCAGCCGTTCTATATTGTAGGCTGACACACTGACACCCTGACACACTTTATTACATATGTCAGATCAGTCTTTTCTGGGATCTTCAAATCTCATGTTATGGGTCATCATCAGTTTGAGGACTTATGACGCTATTGAGCTTCGGACAACTCGTAAGGACCTCGGCTTTGAGCTTCAGAGTCTCCCTACAGGGTGTGGTTCAGCATTAGCCTCGGTCTTTATAGAAAGGACTTCAGACGTTTGTTCCTTTTACCATTTGGGCCTTCTTTTGACTTCCCTGCTGACTTTCCGCTTAGGTAGCTTGCTGTCCACGTGGTATTCTCCTATGGAGCCTCAAAAATGAGGTGTAACAATAGTCCTTCATGTCTAGGTATGATTATTTATATAATGGGTGGACTTTGAAAAATAAAATTGAGGTACAAGGGGTTCATGTAAAGGGGGATGGTCTTTTGTTGGAGATATATCTGATTTATGCAGACCCCCAGCAGTTTGTGTCCGAAGTGACTTACTGTGAAGGATTTTTGACGTGGGACACTCCGAGGTTGTATCTCTGAAGTGTTTTTATGCACCCGAAGTTATGCCTCCGAAGTGCCTTTGTGTGCTCAAAGTTATTCTCTCCTGGATTTTCTAAAAGGATTTTTCTACTTTTGCACGAATCTTTGCCTTATTGTTTTTTTTTTTTTCAAATTTTCGAGTCTCCTTCTCCAAGAACTTTGCAAGTTTTCTTTTTCTCGAAATTCTTCCCAGTGTTCTTCTTTTCTTCAAGTTTCTTTTTTCTTGCTTCCTGTTTTCTTTGTGATCCTTGCAGTCCTCTCTCTCAAGTTCTTTAAGAAAGTCGTAAGTAACTTGTTTTTTCTTTTTCTGTACATTGTGAAAAGAGAGATGTAAAAGGGTGGGCCCCCACTATTGTGAGGGGCCGGTCAGGAAGGTTGTCAACCTCCCGGTAAGAATAGCAAAATTCTTTTGAAAATTCTCTGAGTTAACCTATAAATCGATGGCTTTTTCTAAATTTGTCGGGGAAAAGTAGATATTACTAAGTTGGCTAGTGAGTTGAGTTTTTCAATTACAAATATTGCTAACCTCGCCTGGGTTATTGAAGCTGGGCGAGGAGCTTCCATTTCCCGGTGGTGGTAATAGTGAAGATGAAATAGCCTGGGGGACAAATAAAATTCTATCTTCAGCAGATCCGACCTACTTAGCCAACCTTAGGAAAAAATATAGGATTCCCTATGACATCGAGCTTCTTTCCCCATCTCTTAACAAGCGAGCCCCCCGTCTTAGACAAGGCTGCGTTGTCGTTAGTGAGTATCTCTTGAAGGCTGGGCTCCGTCGCCGATCCATCCCTTTTTCCAAGCCGTCCTTAGGCTCTATGGACTTGCCCTTACTTAACTCGTCCCAAACGCCTGAGTCCAACTAGTGGGTTCATACTTCCTTTGGAAGGAGGCCTCTTTGGGTGAGGACATGCCTTTGTATGTCTTTCAAACCATCTACCAGACTCGATCTTTAGGAAATGGGGATTCTCTAGATTGGTATTCCTTATGTCCTTGGGGAGTACACTCCCCCTTTGTCCAGGGCCTAACTACATCTATTAAAAGGTGGAAGGAGACTTGGTTCTGGGTCAGGGGGAAGTGGCAGGAATGCGAGGATGACTTTGTTCCCCACGTCAAAGTTCCAACATCCTATTCTGAGTAATTTCCTTATTATTCATTTTCTTGAACTGATGAGGTCTGATACTTACATTTCTTTGTGTTTGTTTTGTAGGGTCAGTCTAGTGGTTTCGAGTTTATTGAGTTTCTCTCCGAAGTGTATAAGAAATCCTTCGACGCTCGCGACTTTGCTCAAGTATAAGCGCTTCATTTTGTACACACTTTAATAGGGTCGAATGACTTTCCCATTCCGAAGCCCTTGTAATAAACTCATGTTCCCATCTTTAATAGGTGTACTTGATTGTTTTGTTAATAGACTCAACCTGTCAATTGGCTTGAGGATGATGTGGGGAGGAAAAATGCTTCTTAATACGTAGCTCATCACATATATCTCTGACCTGCTTGTTGTCGAATTGTTTGCCATTGTCTGATACAATCGAATGAGGAATTCAGAACCTCAAAATGATGTTCTTCCAGGGAAACTTGGAAGTATTTGCCTCAGTTATTTTGGCAAGCGGTTCAGCCTCCACACATGTTGTGAAATAATCAATGGCAACAATTGAGCTGGATTTCCTCTTCCTTTAGGAAGAGGTCCAATCAAATCGATTCCCCATTTTGTAAACGACCAAAGGATGAAAACTACGCTCAATTCTTGTGAAGGTTGCCTCTAGATAATGGCAAAGCGTTGGTATCTATCACATTTTCTAAAAAATTGTTGCCCATCCTTTTTCAAGGTGGCCAGTAGTATCATTGTCTAAGCATTTTCTGTGCCAAGGACCAGCCTCCGCTATGATTGCCACAAACACCCTCATGGATTTCCTTAAGTACATAGTGTGCATGTTCTCCTCCAATACACCTCAGCAAGGGTAATGAAAACCCATGTTTGTACAATACATCATCTTGGAAGACGAAGTGGGCAGCTCTCCTTCTGAGCTTTTGATTTTCAGGAAGGTAGGGTCTGATCCCTGAGGTACAATATAATTGGCTTCATCCAAATGGGAGTATCTTCTATCCACATTACTGTTTCACTAATATCAGTAGATGGTCTGGAGAGATGCTCAATGGGAACTACCGTGAGTAGTTCAGAGTCTTTGCTACTTGCCAATTTTGCCAATGCATCGGCATGAGCATTCTGGGATTGTGGTATCTGCACCAGTTCGAACCTCTCAAATGAAGGGACGAAGCTCATTATCAACTTTAAATATGCTGCCACAGATTTGTCACTGGTAGAGAGATTTCCATGAACCTGGCTAACCACTAGCTGGGAGTCACTACTGATGGTGAGCATCTTTACTTTCATTTCCTTTGCTAGCTTTTGGACAGCTAAGAGGGCTTCGTATTCTACTGCATTATTTGTGGCTTTAAAGCTGAACCTCACAGCACAAGTAAGTTTGTATCCCTCTGGGCTGACTAGGATAATCCCTGCTCCTGACCCTGTGTCTCCAGATAACCCATCAATCGAAAGATTACACTCTTGGGGTTCTATGGATTCTATTTCCTCATCGACCTCTAGAACAGGGATAAATTCGGCTACAAAATCTGATGGGCTTGTCCTTTGATGGCTGCCTTTGATTTGTAAGTAATGTCGAAATCACTAAGCTCTACAACCTATTTAAGTAGTCTCCTCGAAGCGTCGAGCTTCTGAAGAACTTGCTTGAGGGAGGTAATTCATCAATACATGAATGCTGGGAGCTTGAAAATATGGCCTCAACTTCCTCGACGTAGTCACTAAGGAGAGGGCTAATTTCTCCATTTCTGGATACTGAGTTTTTGCTACTAGGAGTGTTGCTTACGTAATAGACTGGTAACTGGTGGTTGTTTTCTTCTCTAATCAAGACCGTGCTCATGGCTTCGGAGGTTACTGCTAAGTACAAATGCAGTACCTCATGATCTCCAGGTTTGGAGAGAAGAAGTGCTCTTCCAAGTGCTTCTTCAGTTCTTGTAATGTAGGCACTTGTCGGTTTTCTTGGAAATGAAGATATTTAAGGCTGCAAATCTGCCAGTGAGGCTTTGCACTTCCCTCGGCCAACTTCGGATGCTCCCTTCTGGTAACCTCGTATACCAAACTTTAGAACCTCCGCTCAAAACTAGGTGAAAAGCTCTGTACTTCATTGTGGAAGTGGCCCCTTTCAGATTTATATGGGTTTTATAGCTATTCATGTGCTTTGCAGGATCATCTCTCCCATCATACTTGGGAATTTTGGGGAGAGTGAAGTGGTTCAGCATGGGAGCGTTGCTTATGGCCTTACAGAAAGGCGAATGTCCATCATCATCATCAAGGTCGAAAGACCTATGAGGCTCATCTGAGTCCTCATCCTTCCTCTGGTGGGTCTGGGGTAGTGGTTGAGAGGGTCCTGCTTCATTCCTAGTCTGGTCTCTCCTTTCGCACCTATTTCTAGTGGTGTGAACCTCAGGCTCTTTCTGATACATTGCGTATGTTCTTCACATTGACGAAGCTCCTTTTGCCTATTTCTAAGCATTGGAGGGGGGAATAAGCTTGCCTATTTCTAGGCGCCTGGGGTGAATGACCCTACCTATTTCTAGGAAACCCCGAACTTATCCTGTTGAAGCTGCTTGCCGACCTATGGGGTCTATTTTCTGGTTCGTAGTTTGGAGGAAAGTCGAATGGAGCATTATATAGCCTCTTTGAGGCATAGTTAGTCGATGCATCCACCTCGACCTCTCTTTTCTGAAGAGCCTCCACTCCGACATAATGATGCCTTGGCATTTGACTTTGAACCTCTTCCTCCTCCTGATAATATCCCTAAGTCTCTAGAAAGGCATTTTCAGGAGCTGTGTATGGAGAGACGTGATACCCTCATCGCTGCTGCATGTTCATCAGTATCTCTTACATAGCTAAGTTCTGCTAGGTTATATTTCTCATGTTGCAAGCCATTGTGGCCATTTCCCTAGTAAGCCTTGCTGCAACCCTACCCCCACATCTGGGTCCTCTTCGTCTTCGTGCTGGAGGTCTTGGGCGAGCAGTTGGAGCAGCTTGTGAGGGTTTCCCTTCTTCAGGGTATTCCCTTGTCCTTCTAGGTGCACTTTCATCATTCGAACTCATCTTTTTCGAAAACACTTAATGTGAAGTTTTCCCTTTCTTCAAGGGTTTTAAGCTTCTAACAGCTCATTTTTCAAGGGTTAGAACTTTTCTCAGCCAAACTTCCAACCGTAGCCTAGCCTTTCCTCCACGTGTTTTTGTGGTTAACCGTATGGCTTCCCACAGACGGATTCAATTTGTTGACCCTAAAAAATAAACTCCACAAATGTCGGGCCCACTCTTGCCGGTAATCAGCCTGGAAAGGACGCGAGAGGCACTTTTCGACAAGAGACGATAACGTTTTGGACTCTGATGGTGTGATTCGATGGCAACCGTACTATCAACGATTGCCAAACCAAGATAATCAAGAATAAATCTCTCTTCTTGTCCAAAGGAATATGTGAAATGATAGATAAGAAAAGCTTCGGATGTATATTGAGATCACAATAACTTCTCTTTTAGTTTGTATTCAACGACATTGTAAAAAAGTAATTGAGGAATTTCTAAGTGATACTGTGTTGCTCGAGATTTTTTAGTACATGTATTTGGTCTTTTTCTAATCAAGATGCCGACCTTTATTTCTTACAAGGAGAGACTATTTATACTGTCATGGCCGACGTGGTGACCGTTGAATCAAAACTACCTGCCCAGATCTCCTATAATAAAGCCTCACATCACTGTCTACTCCTTCAATTAATATTGACAAATGGTCAGCCGTTCTATATTGTAGGCTGACACACTGACACCCTGACACACTTTATTACGTATGTCAGATCAGTCTTTTCTCGGATCTTCAAATCTCCTGTTATGGGTCAGCATCGGTTTGAGGACTTCTAACGCTATTGAGCTTCAGACAACTCGTAAGGACCTCGACTTTGAGCTTCAGAGCCTCCCCACAGGGTGTGGTTCAGCATTAGCCTCGGTCCTCATAGAAAAGGACTTTAGACATTTGTTCCGTTGACCATTTTGGCCTTCTTTTGACTTCCGTGCTGACTTTTCACTTACGTGGCTTGCTGTCCACGTGGCATTCTCATATGGAGCATCGGAAATGAGGCGTAACATATATCTTACTTTGCCATTACTTGGTAGATTGTATTTAGGTTTCATCCCTGAATGGACCTGTTGACACTCTAAAAATGCAGCCCAAAACCAAAGGCCCAAAA